>FLMG01001831.1:0-12670 GCA_900088475.1 Hyphochytrium catenoides
GCGCAACCCGGTGGTTAGCAGCCGTCTGAGGAGATATACATATAACAGGAAGCGTCTGAAGGCTCTAAGGACCGACAATGGAGGCGAGTACACCTCCAACGAACTCGAAAGCTGGCTGAAAGAACAAGGGATTGTTCATGAGGCAACATTTCCAGAGGCCTCGCACCAGAATGGGATTGCAGAGCGGTACAATCAAACTACCGTTGGATTGATTAGAGCTATTTTAGTAACTTCTGGTCTTCCCAAGAAGTTCTGGGCGGAGGCTCTAAACTGCGCCATCTATTTGCTGAATCGCCTGAAACCAGCTGGACTAGAAGGCATGGTTCCCATGGAGGCGTGGTCGGGCCACCGGCCTACTCTCTCTCACTTACGGGTCTTTGGTTGTCTTGCCTTCGCCAAAGTAGCAGAGCCAGACCGCAAGAAGCTTGATGACAAGGGCAAGCGCTGCGTCATGCTGGAATACTCGTCTCTACAGAAGGGGTATCGGCTTCTAGATCTGGGGACTGAAAATATTGTCGTCGCTAAAAATAATAAAGAGGATGTCTTCCCCTTTAAAGTGAAGGAGGGGACAAGCGAGGACGATAACGAAGGGACTTACCAGGATGAATACACGACTGGAGATGAAGAGCCTGTCTTGTTTGATGTCCCGGAAGATGGTCACGGCGTAAATCCAGAGGAAGAAGTGGTAGATGAGCGTCAACGGAACTATTAGAGGAGCCTTTTGGAGGTCAAGGTGCACCACCACCCGAGGATTCTCAAGACTCTGAAGAGGAAGAGGGGCCTCCAGAATTACGTCGCTCTGCTAGGGTCAGGAAGCAGTTCGACAATGGCGGCCCATACATCGCCTTCGTCGCTCAGGCTTCAACGCCGTCTCCTCTGAATGAACCAATCGATTTACCGTGAGGCTCTTGCCTCTACTGAAGCCGAGGAATGGAAGGTAGCCATGGAGGCAGAACTAGCATCTTTGAACAAGAATGGCACCTGGGATCGGACCTCGTGGATCACCCTCCTGGAAGAATAGCCATCGTAAGCAAATGGGCCTTTAAGAAGAAGCTAAACCCAGACTGGTCGGTGGAGAGGTATAAAGCCAGACTAGTGGCGAAGGACTTCTCACAGAAAGCGGGGATTGATTACGCTGAGACCTTCTCTACAGTGGTGAACTATGTCACTGTGCGGTGCCCTCTCTCTATTGCGGTGACAAGAGACCTTGAGATCCAACAGATGGATATCAGAAGAAGATACCTGAAGGTGGCGTGGCATCAGGCACCTACGGAAAGGTCTGTAAGCTTAAGAAGAGCTTATATGGACTAAAGCAAGCTCCAAGACAGTGGAATCACAAAATGGATTAAAGTCTGACGTCTTATGGACTCTTACCTAGCGAAGGAGAACCCTGTCTCTACCACCACTTGGTCAACGAAGGGCTTGAGCGCTACGTTGCTGTGTTTGTAGATGATATGCATCGTCTGCAACAGTATGGCTGAGGTTGGTAAGCTGAAACAGAGCCTGAAGCTCTAGTATGATCTCAAGAACATGGGAGAGCTCGGGTACTTCCTAGGGTTCGCAGTAAAGAGGTGCAGAACTACACGAAAACTTTTTCTCTCTCAACGGAAGTACACGGGGCGATATTCTAGAAGAGCGTTTTGGAATGATGGACTGTAAGCCTGTCGTTACTCCCATGAATCCAGGAGATCGACTCTCTGAACAGCAAAGTCCTACAAAAGGGTTAGTGCCACACGCATCTTCGACGACAGAACAGAAAAATGCAGTTGCTAACGGTCAGAAAGTTCTGTCACCAAACTTCTGTCGCCGGGGGTCTGACAGAAAAACACCCCAAACTTCTGTCAGACCCCCATTCAGAAAAAGTGATGACAGATGACAGAAGTGTTTTGGGTTAAAATACAGAACCGGTCCAGCCCCAATACTCTATTTGAGCACCTTCGTTCATATTTGGGTATGAAATGGTCGGTTGACATTCCGAAAACCAAATTTTCATTTACTTTTCGTTAAGTTTGCCAATTTGTCAACCTGTCAAACAAAGAGCACTTTTCACTTTAGATTTACCCCACATTTGTCAACAGAAAGCGCTCAAATGCCCCACATTTGTGAATTGAGTGCGTTGGCTGTCAGTTATACATTACGTTCCGTGTAAAAGCTCAATGTGTGGCTTTGTTGAGACGGCGCAGGTAGAGTTGAACGCGTGCGCAGGTGGTAGTACGAACTCGGTTCTCCTGTCTTTTAGAGCAATAGCCCCAACTATTCGTCCCAGATAACGACGAGTCGGATTCCAAAGCAAGGCCTGAAAAATACAAGCCTTCTCCTCCAAAACTTCTTGATCAGTTTGGCAGGGTGGCACTAACCCATCATAACAGGCTGCCAATTCATTGCTAGGGTATTTCGTAGAAGTGCCAATTCTTCGGAAAAGAAGGGGGAAAGAAAAAGGAAAACCGTAATGCTGTGTTCAATACAGGAACCACAGGAAATGATGCGAACTGGAAAACAAGCTGTTTTCCTTTAGCTTTCCTGTTGCCTACCACCAAAAAATGGTGTGCCAAGTCTTCGCTTCAAAGAGTTGCCAGGGCTTCCTAACAGTAAGTTTGCGCAACCGCTGAAAGATGTGAGCTGGGACCGCCAACCTCCACTTCTGGCGGATTTTACGACAAAGTACGGGTTGGCGGCTTTGGTAGGGAGAAAGGCCCCAGAGAAGAGCTGATTGCTCAAGGTTCCCTTCAGCCAATCACAGCTCAGAAAGCCAAATGTTGTACGTTAGCCCCCCTAACTGTTGCACGTTAGCGGCTCTTAATCCGGTTTCTATTGGCTGTTGGGATGTCAAGCGCTGTGATAGGTGGGATGATGGTTCCGCTGACCTTGGGGCCCAAAGTCACCAGCTTAGGCAGAGACTTCCCTTAGAATCTGCCCATGGGAAATTATTGCTGGCGAAAGGTCATCATGAGTGGTGTGTTCTGATGGGTGATGATGAGCTGTTGAGCACGCAGTTCCTCCTTTGTCGTCCTTTATTCCTGTTGTCAGGCAATTTATTATGATCTGTAGTGTACCTGTAGGGAGGAGGACAGAAGGCAGTGATGACTAGCTAGCCGCCAGAAGACAAGAGGGCTTCTGCGTCTCTCGTGAATGAGGAGTCAAGTACTAAAGGAGCCTAGACCTTCCTAGTGCTGCATGCAGGTATGGCCAAAAAAGGACGACGACGGAAGCTATTAGCAGTAGGAGGGGAGCGGGGCAGCAGACAACAAGAGCTTGCTGAACTATTACTAGGTATGGACTCCGTGATTCCCCTCCCTGCAGCTAGCGAGGAACAGGAGGTTGGGACAAGAGCTTGTAGAAGCTACATTCGTAGGGGAGAAGGAGGAGGAAGAAACAGCCACCACTGTGTACATCTGTCGCTTATTATTTATCGATTGTTGTGTTCTTCGGAAATATGGCACGCCAAGAAGAACAGAGACATGAGGAATCGAAGTTCTCGGCACAAAAGCCAATGCTGCGTACAGGAAGCAGGCTGCAAGAATACAAGTGTAGATAAATGAACATGACTAATAAGCGCCCTATAGGCTTGTTAGAGTTGTTGTAGATTCTTGTACATCCAGACAGGCTCCTCTCTCATGGAGACATTATGGCTCTGCAACAACAAGTTTATGTGGTTGCCACACCAGAGAAAACAACAGCACGAGAAAGGGGTACATATCCGTAAAATCGCCTTAGCAGTCATGGGCGTTGGTATGGCATCTTTCCATCGGTTCTGTGAGGATCAAGTTCAGATCCCAAACGGACGGCTTAAGACATCGCGGATTCTCTGGGTTGAATTCGCTAAAATTGTTTGATAGCTAGCATCATTCACGATAGCTACTCTTGCCCTTAGAAGTCTTGAACTGTAGCTCCTTGACGTGGCATAACAGCTGCTGAGATAAGTTGTCCGTCCTCCAGGAGCCCTGAAGAACAGTGGTGGCTATTTCCAGCCTAGGTGAGCTGGTGGTGAGCTTATTACACATGGTCCCAATTACAGAGAGACATATGAACCTAGAAGAGGCGCACTTAAAGCTGTTGTCTTGTAGACCTGCGACCACACTTCAGCCAGTTTGGCGTTCTCGAACTTTCTCAGCTTTTCTCTTCTTTAAATAGCTTGCTGAGATGGAGGCAAGGTTCCTCCTCCTCTGGTAGTCGGCCTCCATCTAGGAGCTCCTCTCCGTCGTCTGAAAACTCGTCTCGATCAGGTTCATGAGCAAGCTTCACGAGAGACTTGTGACTCGGCAGCGGGGGGCTGCTACACCCTGCAGTGGCTCTTGTGGAGGCAGAAGCAGAAGCACTGTGTAACATGAGAGGCTGAGGCGGGTCTCGAGAGAGAGAGAGAGAGAAGGTGCTCTGTCTGTACCTTGGCTGGCCAGGCCTCAGTTCAGACAAGCACCACGCAAAGGAAACTTCGCGGGAACACTCGCAAGGAGCAAAGCATCTTCTACTCTAGAAAGAAGTCTATTAACTGCCAAACATAGGTGAGAAAGAGTCTCCCTCATGAAAGAGTCACTCTAGCTGAGAATGCGAAGATAGAAGAGTAACCTGCAAGAGAGGTTGGGTCAACAGCAGGCTATTCTAAGCACATGCAAAGAAGAAGAAGAGGGAAGAAAGGGAAATGAAGGAGAGCATCCGTCGTCAGAGCTCTTCGTTGACTCTTCGAGTTAGGACTACCTGAGAATTATGTCTAGGAGAGAGGTCGCATCCCATACGCGGGCCCCGATCATCATCCAGCGAATCAGGTGGTTAACCAGCAGTGGAGGAAGTGCACCTATAACACACTGCTGTTTGGCCTAGCATTGTTGTTGCGGACCGCTGGAGTGTCAGTGCTAATTGCTCCTCGTCTAGTGCCGATTATGACTGCTGCTGTGGTACTAGTAGCGACCGCTTTACCATTCTCTTTTCTTTGTTGTCCATTCCCTTCCGCTTGTTTGTTCTGCTAGCCTGGCTGGTGGTGTAGATGGTGTTGTTGTCGTCAAAAGGTACCGCCAAAGTACTGAACGACCGCCAAATGGACAAATTGTTGCCATCATGGCCCTTATTAGTCCCGCGAGCGGTTGGCCTCTCTTCCACGCCGCGTCTCGGACTCCGCCGCGTCCTCGTTCTCCATCATCTTGTTCCCTTTCAACCTCCCGGAAACAGTCGTCGCCAATGATGGTAGTACTTATTACCATTTATTACCGCTATTATTAGAACGTCTACTGGTGGCACTCCGCACAGAACGTTTACGTTTTTGTTGGACATATGGGGATATTATTATGGCCTTTCTCACCGCATCCGCTGCAACTGACCTCACTTCCCTTACGGATAGCCATAAGCCATAAATCTCCTTTTTATGTCATCGCCTTAATGATCAGCAGTTGGAAGAAAGGTCCCTCATTACGGACGAAAATTACCTTTGTTACTGAGTTGGGGTAGTAATCCTAAGAAGACTACTACTACTGGCGGCAACCTACTTTTTTGCCATACGTTATAGCTGCAGAAGAGACGCAAGAAGTAGAGCTTGAGTAATGGCCTCCAACATGACTGCAGTAGTAGCAAAGCAGCATTATGATGATGGCAGCAGCAGCGCGGGAGGAGCAGGCGAGTCGTGCGAAGAAGAAGAAAAGCCTACCTACGGGAGTGGGAAGTAAGATGATGTGTGAGTGAGATGTGAGGAAGGATGCTGGGGGGAAGCAAGACGTTGATGCAACTTCAGCAGGTGCGTAACCCGCTGGTCTACCAAGTTAAAATACTCCTTGACCAGACCTCAGCATGGGGGCACCCTTGGCTACAGGTACATAATAGCACTAGGCCCCGCAGACTCCATGAGACCAGCGATAGGAATCAAAGAGTTGGCACATAGCCTTCAACGTACGACAGTTAAGGTTGAAATCCCCTAGACATGAGGGTGCTGCCTCATAACACCCTGACAGAAAACTTCTGTCATCCTAACTTCTGTCGTCGAAAATGCGCGTGGCACTAACCCTCTACTGTAAGACAGCAGCGGAGAAAGAAGATGAGATGGAAAGTTATTCATAATATCGAGCTGTGGTTGGCTCTTTGATGTATCTTATGGTAACCAGAAGAACTGATCTTGCCTACGCTGTAAGCATGGTCAGCAGGTACATGGACAAGCCTGGTATGGCTCGGTGGAAAGCTGTTAAGCGGATACTGCGGTATCTGAAGGGTACACAGTACTACTGTTTACCCTTCACTGGGTCTGGTCCTGATGAAGCTCTCTACGGCTACTCAGACTCTGACTGGGGAGGAGATATAGACAGAAGGCAGTCCACGTATGGCGGGTAATGCTGTGATGATGTGGGCCTCCAAGAGGCAGAAGTCTGTAGCTTTATCTAGTACGGAAGCGGTGTTTGATGGAGGAGCCAGTGAGGCTACACGGAACTTCTCTTCTGGCTAAAGAAAGTTGAAAGACTTCTGCCTCTTGGAGACCCACATCACAGCATTACCCGCTAGTAAGAAGACAAAAGTCATACGTGGACTGCCTTCCGTCTATATCTCCTCTCCAGTCAGAGTCTGAGTAGCCGTAGAGAGCTTCAGGACCAGACCCCCCAGTGAAGGGTAAACAGTAGTACTGTGTATTCTTCAGATACCGCAGTGTCCACTTAACAGCTTTCCAGTGAGCCATACCAGGCTTGTCCATGTACCTGCTGATCTTGCTCTCTCTAGCTAAGGAGGAGAGCCACAAGAGGCGGACCAAGCATCTTGACGTGAGATACCACTTTGTCCGACAGTGTGTTCAGTCTGGATTAGTACAGCTGGTCTATTGCTGAACGGAAGAGATGGTGGCTGACTTCTTGACCAAGGCAGTATCCCGGACAGTCGTCCGTCGCTGTGCTGCGCTCCGCTTGGGGAACCTCGAGAGCTAGGAGGGGTTTGTAGGTTACTTTACGCCTGCAGAGGTGAGGGGATGGATGCGTCTTCTCCTTGTAACGGACGAGAAGCGAAGACGCCGCCTATCCAACCTGGCTGTCATAGTAAAGAGAGGTCAAGAAGATGTACTCTACCCGCCCATGCAGTTGTGACTACACGACTCAGTGATAAAAAGGGTTAGGCTAATCATTCTTCTTTGCATGTTGAGGTCCTACCCGGACTCTTACTCTCGAGGCAATGATGCCAACAGTCATGGAGATGAGTGTAGGACTCTGCTGTTAGCAGATAGAGATAGCTTAGCGATAATCTCTGACAGAGCTCAGTTGAGAAATGCAATCTATCGTGCAAGTGCTCTTTCCATAGCAGTGACTGACAAAAACACTTCTGTGCTACTCAGCCCAAAGACTCAACTCGGTTCTCTATAGCAACGGTGACGAAGAGGAGGCGGCATTATTCTAGAACTTTGGTTGTTATTATTCATCGAATCTCCTACTAGCCCCGATAGGTCCGGAAAAAGAAGACTCAGAAGATGACGCAGAAGAAGTCAAATTAAAGTGGTCATTGCTGTTGATGAGGAGCTGAGGATCTTTACCACTCCTCGTGATGAGAGAGACACAGACAACATTTCCCATGAGTGTCAGGCAGGAGAGATGCGACGACCGAGAGCGGTAGCAGCGGAAGAGACAAATGGGAGATGAGGAGGAAGAAAAGACAAAAGAAGGCACCGCAGTAGCAAAGGGGAGAGGAGCATGGAGAGCGAGGAAAACACGATGTCTCTTCGTTCAGAAGGAGAAACTCGGGAGCCTGGGCCAAAGAAAGTAGGACAGGCACAGTTTACAGAGATAGAGGGGCGATCATATAAGCACTCCCTTCCACAACGATGACCAGGCGGATTTTTATTCTTCACTCACAATCTCAACAACACAAATAATCTAAGAGAATATAGACAAAAAGAAGTTTATATCAAGAGCTTTTAGGCTTCGGCAAGGGCTTGCCAGGAGTTTATAGTGCGCAACCCAGCTTTCGCCTGCATTTTTTTGGGAGGATGCTTCCTTCACTAATGACAAATTATATAGAGAGTAGGGTCTACGTAGCCCTATGGCGTTTTAATCATTGGCTGGATTATTAGCTCTCCTTCTGCTCACCCACCAGATGACGTGACCGAGCATGAAGAAGTTATGTATGATAAGCTAAGCCTCTGGTTGGGCGATCAAACTGACGCTTGATATCACTAGTCCGGGAGTTTCCTTGCCGCCTAGCTGGGTAACGAGGGAGGAGGCTCTTGGCCCATTTGTAGGTAAGTACTCCTTACTGCCCCGCCGACTACATACGAAGAAATACCCAGTAACTTTCTCTAGCATAGGTCCGGCGCAGCGAGTGGCGGGCGGACGGTTGACTGTTTCCGCTGAGATGCATAGGTGTAGTCAGCCGTGTCCCCCTCTTTGTTGTCGCTGTGTCTAGGTTCTGAGCAGGCGGCAAAGGCTGAGGCTGACCGAGCAAATCTGCGAGTGAGGAGCGAGGTCAGCCGGTCAGCCCCATCCTCGAACCGCGAAAAAAAAAGAACAATATCCCCTCCGATGTTTTGCCTTACTTATTTTATAATTATCAAAGCAAGCTGGTTCTACGACAGTCTGGAATTAACGGCATGATAATATGTATTAAGGACATGAAGGGTCGTCTATTTATGTTGAAAGAAGCCAGCAGCCGACGATACTCATTCCACCCATCATGATTGACGGAAGTCTTCTCGTCAAACCAACAACACTGAGGAAAAACTAGGACCCGCATTCTTCTGCTTTCGTAGACCTCAAATACTGGGGCAGTAAAAAGCAAGGAAGATAAAGGGTTTGGAAGTAGCGGCGGAAGACGTTTTCATGAAGAGAGAAGAAGGTGAATCCCTTTCCAATATTTTGGGCTCCGGGGAGCCTCACACGGCTCGATAATTGTCCGTGAGGATTGAAGAGGATCATGACTCCATCCCTATAACTAAGCAGAGCGTAAGCATGGGGGCCCACGAGTCCAGTCCCTGAATTAAGCTCAGGATTGTCGTACGTGGCGGCCACGACAATTGCACCCGGGACACCTTGAATGCGGCTGTCAGATAGGAACTCGAAGTCAACTATATTTGCGTCCATTGGAGCTATCCAAGTAGCTCTGCGTCCTGTAAGGACACGTATCGCTTCAGATGGGTACGCTCCCGCCGACATCTTTACTCCTTCTTCGCTAAAAATCGCTGCTGCTGCTTTATGGTATAGTTGTGCCCAGTTCTGGTTGATGCCATAGAAAGATCATTAATGAGTCCCCCCTGGAAGCAATTTTGCGACACCTTTCGAGGCTTCAGCATTCTGTCGTACAAAATAACAGCGCACGTCGCTACTGATCCTCTATAATGGGCTGCGTTACGCTCTCGTCGAGTTATGAAGCTGTTGGGCGTGCGGTATGCCATACTTGCAAGCGTAGAGAGGAACCAGCAGTTGCCCCAAAACATCTGGTTGATTCCATTTGTCACCTCCTCTGGCTTTACCTTGAGGGATATGGTCACGGCGATGTGGCCATCGGAGGAAGCCCTCAGATTCTGATCTGGCTTCGTCAAAGTTGCGGGCTGATGAGTCTGCGGCGGAAGTTGGTCGATGCTCTTTACGGCGACTTTCCCATCGTCTAGCCTTGCGCATTCGACCCTGCGGGCAGTTCCTTGGTTGTCAAATTCAATACTACGAAGGGCATAGAAGCCCCAGTCCCTTGCCACCAAGCGATTGACAGTTGTAGTTCGTGGATGCCCCTCCTGTTTGGAAGATTATCCTTCTCCAACGGATCTCAGGCGACGTAAGAGGGGCGTCCTGGCTGCCAACGCATCTGCGTAAAGGATTGAACCCACCGTTTGCCCCATGGACAGAGACAAGAAACCCACCAGACCCGCAGCTAATGCGTACTCCCGGGGTTGTCCCCACTACCCACCTTGTCCCCATTACCCACCTTATTCCATACTTCGTGGCATACTCACCGGCGTTATGACCATTGCACAGGGGCGTGTTCTGGTTTCCCTCTCTCTTATAGCCAGCCATGAGACCCCTGCCAACGCAAGAGAGAGTCGGGGCATTGCCAAATCTGGAACCATTGAAGTTGTGATGTGGCACACAGTTGAAGTAGAGCACACGACCACCCGTCGACGAAAAAGTAATGGACTGTACAAAGGCTTCAACAAGTTCCCCATCAACCAATGGCGAAGGGCACTTATTTCCAGTCCGCTTACACTGAATCCACCACGTTTTTCGACCATGAACACTCTTGCCTTATATTTCGCGCACCTAACACTGGGCCTTTGGGTCCTGTATGCAACTACGTAGGCGTCCGGACCACAAGAGAACATTCTTGGTCCTGCCTTTTGACTAGCAGTTGAAAGGACCGCTGGGAACGTTCTCTTGATAATGTCACTCGGACCCGGAACAATTTTAGCACATATCGGCTTTCCGTATGCTTGTATTCCCAGGAAAGGGACATCGGGTCTGCAAGACTGCATTGCAGAGTTTGCTTGCAAGAACCGACGATGGTGACGATACTCTTCAGATCCGAGGTCAGAATGAAAGACTGTTACGTTTCCTCTATCTTCCGCTAGCACCGAGAGTGTAGAACTTAACGCTAGAAGTAGTAGTAGACAAAAGCTTGAGTAGCACATCGTCTTGCCAGTAGGACGTCCACGGAGCCAGCATTCATTTGCCTGATTGCCTAATACCGCTTCCATGATAATGGTACAGACAACGAAAGATCGATGGAGGACTAGCAGCATTACCATAGAAACTGCCTTATTCTGTTCTGCCGCTGAGAGCTGCTTTCGCAGATAAGAAACAGCCGATGGACCAGTCGAGTAGTGAGTGGCTAGCGCCCCAGCGCACGTCATTCCGTTTTGTTGCTTAGTTCCTTGCGCAGATCAGGAAGAATAGAGGGAGAATTTTTAGTGGTGAGTGCCTGCAGCATGGACGATAAGACCCGCTCGTCACGCTCTTCTGTTTTGCGGCTATATGCTGCTGAAAGAGTCTTCTAATCTCTCAAAAACTAAAAAGCCTCAACAACGCCGCACGGTCATTCAAGAGTCAGATGCGACACGAGCGAGCGTCTTAGGCTACCTCAACACAAAGTTGTACCGAAAAGTGATGAGAAGACGACTTTCTTTATTACAATAGATAACGCGGCCTATCATCAGCGATCAGGTTTAGAAGCGGTTTCACTAATTAGAGCTATGTTAGACTTCCCTTTGAACTAACTTTGACTGCCAGCCGTTAGTAGGGAGGAAGGCTCGGAAATCGGAAAGAGGACTTTCCTTATTGACAAAAGATAACGCGGCCTCTCACCGATCAGGTTTAGAAGCGGTTTCACTAATTATTAGAGCTATGTTAGACTTCCGCTTGAACTAACTTCCACTTGCCAGCCAGCCGTAAGGGAGGAAGGCTCGGAAATGCTGTAGGGTTCATAAAAGCCATAAAGGGCCGCCCAAAGCGCCTCCCTTTTTTAATCTGTCACTTCATAGACTTCTTCTTTGCACAGAGGAACGCACTTTGACCCTTATTTAGTACAACATAAGCTCAATATTATTAATCCTGCTTGGGAGCAGCAAGGCCCAGAAGAAGGTGGTTCTACTTCCCAATGGACACTGACTAGTCCTATTGCCTTTAATTATTGTCCACACTCCTCCTCCCTCACCAGATGTCTCGGAGGCTTTGGCTCCGAACTGAAAAAGCCAATTCCGCATTTCCATAGCATTTGTGGGCATTCTGAGCTACCCTGTAAAGAAACGATGCTTGTCACTTTATAATAATGCGCACGTTCTTCCGTTTTGTTGCTTAGTTGCTTTCGCAGATCAGGAAAATCGATGGAGAAGTTTTAGTGGTGAGTGCCTAGCACCATTGACGAGAATACCCGCTCGTCACGCTCTTCTGTTTTGCGGCTATGTGCTGCTGAAAGAGTCTAGTTTCTCAAAAATTAAAAAGCCTTAACAGCGCTGCACGGTCATTCAAGAGTCAGATGCGACACGAGCGAGCGTCTTAGGCTACCTCAACACAAAGTTGTACCGAATAGTGAGAAGACGACTTCCTTTATTGACAAAAATTAACGCGGCCTATCATCAGCGATCAGGTTTAGAAGCGGTTTCACTAATCAGAGCTATGTTAGACTTCCGCTTGAACTAACTTCCACTGCCAGCCGTAAGGAAAGGCTCGGAACTGCTGTAGGGGCGCCTCTTATTCTGCACAGAGGAACGCACTGTGACTCCTAGGACAACCTAAATAAAAAAAGCTCAACATTAATCGAGGTATAGATGTATCCCTCGCCTGCTTGGGAGCACCAAGGCCCAGAAGAAGGTAGTTCTACTTCGCAATGGACACTGACTAGTCCTATTGCTTTATTATTGTCCACACTCCTCCTCCCTCACCAGATGTCTCGGAGGCTTTGGCTCCGAACTGAAAAAGCCAGTTCCGCATTTGCATAACTTTTGTGGGCATTCTAAGCTACCTAAATAAGCGATGCTTATTACTAGGCATAGAACTAGGGGTATCCGTTCTATAACGTCGTGAACCTCTTTTCTTTGAATGGTCTGCGCCACAGGCAGCTGTCTCCGTTGAGTGGTACAATGCTGGATTTGATGCTCGTTGTCAGTAGTAGTACCTGATGTTTACTTTCCTTACTAGAATTACTTAGTTGACGACGACTTACTAATGTCAGTTGTATTTTTATTTACTTACTAGTTGGAGAAACTAATAAGCGGAGTAACTACATACGAGACGTTATG
>FLMG01001848.1:0-19220 GCA_900088475.1 Hyphochytrium catenoides
CATCTTCGTTTTCTCCGTACTGGGTAAACGCGGGAATATAGTTAGGGAAGGCGAAGTGTCCTGCCTGGGAGCACCGTTAGACTGGGAGTGGCGGGCCTATTCGTCCTGGATTAGCTAGAACTGAAGGCTGCTTTTCAGTCTTGAGCCTGTCTCACACATCTGCCAGTCGGTTCTCATACTCTGATGGTGAAGTATTCACTAGAGGTTGGACGAACGACGAGGAGAAAGTATGTAGCACACAGAAGACTTGGGTTCCAGCAACTTTCTTTATGATGAACCCTTACCTCCTCTATTAGCCTAAACACTAGATAGCCTGCTATGTGGTCGCTTTTGCCGAGCCCAGGCGCCACCTTCAATAGAAACCTTAGGGTGCCGTATTCTACATGCCAACTTATTTAGGTGCCGTGCTTTGGAGTCTGTAGGTCAGGGTAGGTATGATTCTTAGGTGTCATCCATACTAGACGCCAACATTAATAGGTTGCTTTCTCCCCTACACTAAGCAGAATAACCACGTGGGTGTCACGTACCCACCACCCTTTCATGGCCCTGCGGCAGCGAGGCCTAGGTGCCAGCCTAGGTGTCGGTTCGCCTTGGTCCTAAGCCAAACTAGATAGCAAGCTATGTACGAGCCTAGATGCATGCAGTCCAGGTACTCACGCTGGCGACAGCTTCCGTGCCAGCCTTAGGTCCGAACCTAGGTCTCAGTCTAGGTAGTACCAGTTCGTATACGAGCCTTTTAAGGTGCCAATATAAGTCAGGCTACCTGCTAGCATATGTATCTCCCTACGTAACCACCACCCCTCCTTGAACTAGTAGTGGGTGCCCGCGTACGTGCCAGCCTCCAAACGCCAAGTGCCATCATCAAACGCCACCACCTCACTGCGTGTCATGACAACCTTGCCTTTGCTACGATAGGTGACCGTTCTTTTGTCAGCCTAGGGTTCTTGTGAAGATGATGCCAGCGTACGTGCCAGCCTCCAACCGCCAGGTGCCATCATCTAACGCCACCGTATTGCGTGTCATGACAACTTTGCCTTGTTGCTAGGATAGGTGACCGCTTATTTGTGAGCTTAGGTTTCTTGTGAGGTGCCAGCAAACGTGCGAGCCTCCAAATAAACGCCAGATGCCATCATCGAACCCCACCTTATTGCGTGTCATGACAACTTTGCCTTGTTGCTAGGATAATAGGTGACCGCTTATTTGTCAGCTTAGGTTTCTTGTGAAGGTGCAAGCGAACGTGCCGGCCTCCAAACGCCAGATGCCATCGTTGAACGCCACCGTATTGCGTGTCATGACAACTTTGCCTTGTTGCTAGGATAGTTGACCGCTTATTTGACAGCCTAGGTTTCAGCCCAGATATCAGCGCAGATGCCAATCAAAGGGGTCAGCCAACGTACCAGCGTTATCGCCAGCTTTGATGACAGCCAAATTGAATTGGCAGTCTAGAATGCCAGCGTTGGTGCTCGCCCTGGTGCCAGTCTTGATGCAAACTCTAAGTACCGTTCTTAGTGTCAGCCAGGCACTTGTCTTGATGCAACCCTTAGCTGCCTACAATACCTTGTGCGCTTTAATACTCATCTGTGGTCTCCCTTTAGAGTAATCTAAATCTTGAATGCCCACCTACTTTTCAGGTTAGGCGACAGCTCTAAAATCCGCCTGCTGGGTCCCACCTTGAGGTGTTAAAATTGGTGCTAGCCTGGGCCCCCACCTAGCTGGCAAGATATGCATTGGGCTACGTACGTGCCCAGGTTTTAGCTTGAGTGATGGCCTCCTTAGGACTAGCCCAGAGGCAGCAGTACATAGGTCAGTATATTCTGGCAGCTTTGGCGGTGAAGCCAAAGGCCTAAGTCTATCCTAACGTATGGATCTAGATGCAGCCTTCGCTGCCAGCCTACAAGCGCGCATTGATGTTGTCATTGACTCCTGCTTTGGTGCCAACCTAATATGCCAGGTTAACTGCCAAAAGTTGTGCCACCTTATAACTTAACAGGCTCCTGGGGACCACCTATGCTTGCTGGTACCCTCAGCCCAGCCTAGTTGCCAGGCCAATACCAGTCTAGGTGCCAATCTATTAGGTACCAGCCAGCAAAAGCTCCCCCCATGACACGAGCCTCTTAACTTATAGCCTGCCTTGGTTCCAGCATTGGCCAAAGCCTAGATTCCCATTTAGGGTATCAGCCCTACCACCCAGCCTGGAAGATCCAGCCTCGGTTGTTAGAGTCGGAGGTTCGTCGTAATCACAAGACAATAAAGGAAAATCGTCACCCGCCGAATGCTAAGGAACTATTCTGGGTGCGTATGAGGATGGAGCTTCCTAAGAAGCTCACTAGGCTTGGTTTAGCACAAGATCCTTAGCGCATTAAAGTCCTGCAGCATGACCACCTTGGTACCAGTGTTACCCCGTGCCAACCTACCTGCCACACCTATTATGACCAGCTTTATTCAGTTGTTAGTGGCGTATGTGCCATCGAGGCATTACATGTTAGCGCTGGTGCTGATCTAGGTGTGTGCAAAGTGCCAGGCGGGCTTAGAGCCCGCCTTAGGTATCGGTTTAGGTACCGCCTTGATGTAGTCGTTGATGCAGGCTTCGAAGCCCACCTCTTGATTCTAGCCTACTTGTCATCCTAGGTCTAGTCGGCGTAGATCCCAGCAAAGTGTGCTACCAGATTAATGGCTATTCTGGCTGCTCTGCCTACTAGATGTCAGCCTAGATCAGTAGCAGCCCATTTATTGCGGTAGCTAGGTCCAAGGCTTAGGACTAGCCTAGTGGTAGCTACCACCACTGCCGTTTGACCATAAGATTTAAGCAGCGCCAGCCTGGCTGTCACATAGCTTGCAGCTTCAACCTATCTAGCTGCCGGCGTATCTGCCAAAACGAGTCCATCTTTAGGCCAGTCTACTACTTCTTACGTACCCACATTGATGATTGACACACACTAACCTTGGCCCGGGACCAGCCTAGAGGTCCGCTGAGGTGTCGGCACTAATTGCCGCATACAGACGCCAGCTAAGATTGCTAACCCTAACACTGACCGGCCTGTAGCAGGCTAGAGGTTATTTAGTCACTGCGTGCAGGACAAAAATGCGATTCAGATGTTATAGTGATTCTTTTCAGCTGTTGTACCTTTCTGTTGCTTGCCTGGTTGACTGATGATGATGGTCCTTTACTGCCCTTTCTTCACCTCCATTTTCTCGTATTGTGATTCCATCTTCTTCTTCCAGCAGTTCGTTTTATGCCTACCTCTTCTTTTTTGTCCTTTTATCTTGAAGAAGTAGAAGAAGAAGAAGAAGGAGGACCAGGGGGAGAAGAAGGAGAAGAAGAGGAAGAAGCAACTGAAGACGAGGCGAGATACTTTTTTGAGAAGATCTACATAAGCGGCAATAATTACAAATGCCGTCCGCCACATACAGGGTGATTTTCGAAACAGATGACTTAGATAACAGTCTATGAAGAGGGAGACAGACATACACTCAACCGAGATGATAGGCAGACGCTAGGTACGTAGCTGGAACACCAAAAATTGTGGTCCAGAGTAGCTGCACGAAGAGGCAAGAGGAAGAACCTTAGACAAGACCATCACAAGAAGTAGCTCATTAAGAAAGAGAAATGACATATTTGGGGGCAGCGAGAGAAAGAATACTGCGAGAGAAAGAAGATCGGCTAGCTATGGAAGGCTCCCAAGAAAGAAAGCAAAGGATATCAAAGAAATGGGAGTGAAAGAGGGAAAACAGTGAAAGTAAATAAGGTACCATCATCGCAACACGTAGGAAGTGAGTGCTAGGAGGAAATAAAACCGGGAGGAAAGAAAAGCATGCGTGGAAAGCAGATGCTAAAAACTAGTTGGGATAATGCTTTTTTTTTTCACTTATTAATGCTGATGCCTTAAGCTGGGGGAGAAAGACCCCAATCCGAAGAGATTTAATGAGTACGGCCAGGTATGACCGTAAAAAGCTTAAAACTAGAAGAGGAAGAAGAACTCAGGATAAGTCAGGCCGGGAAAACGAAGATTTGTTCACAAAAATAACTAGAACAAAAGGGAGGTAACCAAGAGGGCAAAAAAAAGATGAATACAGCAGCGGGCTCCCAGCCGGTATAATGGAAAGAATAGAGTAAGAGCTAGCGAGACAACAACCCTAAGTGAGAGATCCATGGAAGAGGTATAGAAATGGGAATACACCCAGAAGAGCAAGAAGAAGTAAGACAAATGGGTGTACGGCTTTCTCAGAGTAGGGTCAGAGTGTTACAGATTACGCGTTAGCCCCCGAAGCGATAGTCCGATCAAGAGATAGACCAACTATAAGACCGACTGTAATAAACAATGTGAGTCCATTGAAGGAGGCGAACTACAGAGGGACAGAGACACCTTGAGAGAGAGAGAGAAAGAGACAACTTCAGAGAGAGAAAGAGACATCTTGGAAAAGAGAGACATCTCATGAGAGCTGGTGAGGCGAAAAGGCGATGTTCGAGATAACACCCAGGAAACAGTAAAAGAGACAATGAAGAGTAGAGGACTGTAAGGCCCAGAAAGGAGGAGACAGCAGCAACATAAGGGAGACAGCAGGAAGGAATGGACGTCAGGAAGAGGGAAGAGACATGGTGAAAGTGATGGCAGCTTATTCAACCCAAATGTAGGGAAGACGTCACATCGAGGGTGAAGAAAGAAACAGAAGAACTTTGTTTCTTCTCTCTTTCATACTTATTTATGTACCTTTCAATCTCTGCGATCCTGCCGGAATCCGTCGCCGTCTGTCGGTCTTGACCACGACTTATATGTTTCGATTTTGACCATTGTGGTGGAGCCCATTGTTTGTTCTTTAAAAGGAACAGCAGCGCTCCTCTATTTTGGGTCTCGAAATCTGCGCTCCTTTTCTCTATCTTCACTCTACCTGAATCAGAAGTTCAAGGTGAACAGTCCGCTTGTGGCATGATCTCCGGTTCTTGGCACTATGATGTCACCCTACCAAAGAACGGGACAGAGGTATTTTTCAGCGTAAGATGTGTTCAACGCTATTTTGAGAGTGATATTGGGAGGAACGCAGCGAGAGGGAAAGGAGAGGGGTAGGGGCATGGCTGAGGAGGAAAAGATTTGGAGAGTTGAGTGAGAACGGGAGCGAGAGTGCAAGGAAGAGGAAAGGAAGGAGAGAGACAGCGAGAAGGGGAACGTGAGAGAGACTATGAATGAATGAAAGGAAGAGAGAAAGAGATGAGTATTGAAGAGAACCGAATGATGGAGGGAGTGGAGAGAAAGCAAACGCTTCTGATCAGAATGAACAGGAAGAGGAGATAAAGAATAGAGAAACTAACAGAGAGAGGAGATACAGGATAGAGAAGGTAACAGGGAGAGGAGAGAAAGAAGAGAGAAAGTAACAGGAAGAGGAGAAGAGGGAGAGAGGAGAGACAAGCAGGCAGCATTTATCAGTTCTATCGCGCTTAATTTACCGTGTCCTGGCTTAACGATATGACCTATCAGTCCTCGCCTGCCCTGCTTAGGGTTAGTCTCCTTGGACCGTGCGGGAGGGTGCAGCATTCTCCACCGTGAGAGGTTATCAGGTAAATTATTCCCTGATGGAAGGGCCTCCTCTCGTTCGTTGTAGCTGCCAGAGCTGTAAGGGCCCCAATTGATGCACGACTTCAGGACGGCTAGCCAAATTAGGGTCCTCACAACTATGCCCTTTTTCCTATTTCTTCAAATGTAGGTGTCTCTCTCATCCTCACCATATCTCTCAGGCTTCCCCTTGCTTATTGCCGTATCTCTCACGGCTCATCGTGCGTTGAGAGAGACAGAGGGAGGCTGCCAAAAAATCCAATGATAGACACCATAAGAGTGAGTGAGTAGGGGGCTAGCTATGGAATATACAGCCGGTATGGAGAAATCACATGTAGGTGAGAAGGAGACTGAACATTGAAAAATAAGACTGGAAGATACGGTTGTCACTTCAAATTCAGAGAGCATGTGCTAAACCTGCTTACCCTCGGGAAAAAGAAGCAACGATTAAGGGAAAAGGGGTGGATAAGTCTCAGAGACAGAAAGGCAAGTGCTAGAGGGGGGGGGGGGGCAATTGGATAGAAGGTGTGAGAAGACACGTGAGCTTAAGAACCTGCGTGTTAAAGTGATTTCCGATTGGTAAACAGACAACGATCTGGAGTTTTCTCATGCTAATTCAGATATGGTTGAACCTCACAGAGCATCTTCGGGAGTGCAGACAGGCAGAAGCTGGGAGTTGTCAGAAAGTAAGGAAGGAGAGGTGAAGTCAGCTATCGCACCAAAGAGTGATGGTCGGGAATAGAGCGATGTTCTGGCGTAGGGAACAGTGGAGGGACAGTATGGATAATCAGTAGATAATGCATTGCACGTGAAGATGTAGGGATTGCCGGTAAGAGTAGCAGGAGACGAAGAGATGGAGAGAGAGCAAGAGAGAGCAACAGAGAGAGAGCAACAGAGAGCAAGAGAGCGAGAGAGAGAGAGAAGGAGAGCAAGAGGAAGAGAGAAAAAAGAGAAGCGAGGGGAGAGATATAGAGAGAAGGAAAGAGTCTTACGCTACACTAGAGAAGTCAGGAGATAGGAACACAGGCAGGCAGTGACTTTCTGTCAGGGTTCAGCTATATCTTGATACTCTAAACAAGCTCACTCATGCAAGGAGACCGCTCGCTAGACTTACCGGATACATATGAAGCTGCATGGAGGCTCTTATGACTGCCGCCAGCTCCATTTTTTCTTTTAGCAGATTCGAAAGCGGTATCTATCGGCAGAAATCCGGAGCGGGAAGCTTATAGGGCTTCAGATATTAGTCTACAGAGCTGATCAGCCGTACTGAATCGGTTAATGCCGGGACTATCTCAGGAGAGACAGCATCATTTGTCTAGTATAAAGGCCGCGCACCACTGCCTGCCGAGCATGGCAATAGCGGATAAGAGGCAGGACTGCCCAAACGGGCGGTTTCCAAGTAACCTCACTGGAGGCCTCACTACCCATACAGCCATAAAGGTGATTTTGATGTGCGACAACAAGGGCATGATGGAACGGGGAGCATCATGGAGCTGAGTCGTACGACCAACAGCTGAAAAGCAGCCCACAAGCAAGAGATGAGGAAGTTAGCCTATGTATGCCTAGCTAATAATGCAGCAAGACTCTAGGGAGTTAGTCACGGATGGTGAGCCCAAAGAAGGGAGGAGAATAGGGAGGTGACAATTCAGAAGAAGAGCATGGAGTCGGTAACGTGAGCAGCTGGAAGATATAAAGAGATCACCTAAGCAGGAGTGAACCATCCCGAACAGTGAAGGACCGATACGCAAGAGATAGGAATCCATATAACGAGGCCTAAGCTTCTATCAATGAGGTCATTACATCTGGGACCTCGCCTGCTCTAAGAGAACATTCTAAAGAATCAAGAAGCAGAGTCAACACAGAGAGGAGTTTCATCAGCATAACATACAGGTGATTGGATTGAATGCGGTAAAGTGGAATGCCATCCGAAAGAAGAGGACGGAGAAAGCCATCAGCTGAAGGCAGTACCGAGCGGAGGTCACAGAAGAGCTAAAAGAGACGAGTTACAGGGCGATAAGCTATGAAGTGAGCGACAGCGAGGTAAACAAAAGACAGATGGAAGAGAAAGAGACAATAATGCAGCGACAGCACCCAGCAACAGAAGGATGTTTCTTCTTTGGCCTTCATCTTCTCTTTCTCGGTTTTCTCTGCCTGTTCCCAATCTTCACTCTTTCTATGATGTCCTAACCCTGAGCCTCCAGTGTGGCTCACCCTGTCTAAACCCCTCAAAATTGCCTCGCCCTGCTCCCTCTGTCTCCACCATCATTTAGCTCTAAGTTGTGTTTGGTGTGTTTGGCAATGCAGTCCAGTCTCTTTGAACTTGGTCAGTGAATGTTGCATACGTCAAATATCTCGAGGAACATAAATCGACGGTAGTTATTTGACATGACTTCAAGATAATTAACAATATTCTTTTCGTAAAAAACTCCATTGTAGGGAAAACTGCCAGACTGCCAGCACATCGAGAAGGCTTGATTGAGAATTTGGCAATCCATTGTTGGCTTATTCTTTACTGACTCTTCTGAACCCTCTGCATGTGGCCGAACGTTTTTACTGGGTCTTCTCATCGTCGCTGCTGTCGTGGCAGCTGCTGCCCGACTCTTTCTGGCAGCAGCTGCCACCGACTCCTGCTTCTCGTCGACTCCTGTTTTCTTCTCTTGAGACTCTTCAAGAGCTGTTGAACCTCCTCCTCTATCCAAAAAGATCGCACAGGATGATAATGGAGTCAACAAGACGTTGCTACTACTACCACCATTCTTCTTGATAATACTACTAAATGAGAGCTCGAGGAAACCCAACTGATACCACCACCAATCCTCCTACTACTAGTAGGTGATCGATGACCTCTTCTTCTTCTCATCTTCTTGCGCCACCTGTGTTAATAGAAGTATGCTCCAAAAAAAGAAGGTTTCAGAATGTGAATTATTATCATCAGGCTATGGCTGCTGCTGCCACGATGATGAATGGTTGCTTGTCATAATACTATTCTTCACTTATTGTTCGTCTCATCATTGCTAAAACCTCCTAGCTAGACGTTCAAAAAGTGCTGAAGACTGCATGCCTGCTGCCCCCAACTCACCCCTTTCCCTTATCAGGTAGAGCAAGACACAAAGCTGATTCGTTAACATATAGTCATTCATCCGTCCGAGCCAGCGCCAAAGCTCTCCTACTTCCCTGTTGTACCCGGCTGACCACATAGGTGGTTGTCCCTTTGGGCTAAGTACAGACGACAATGAGGAGGAGCTGTCTTCTTCTTCAAGGTAACGTAATGGCGGATGCAAATAGGCGGTACCCTTCAACCTGGCGATATGTAGGACCCAAGACACGAAGAATCCCCAAGGACAAGGGCCTCCAAGGTATGTCGTCCGTCGGGTCGGAAGGAGTATGTAGTTTATCGCTTATTTCTTCATCAGGTAGTGACTTAGGGCAAATTTATTACTTATCCGCCTGGGTCAAGAGCGTCCTTCCGCATGATCCAGCGAGGCGGCAAGGGAAGTGATGAAATGGCAGAGCTCGTTAGACCGCTTCTTTACTGTAGCGGAACTAGCCGAATGACGCTAGTGATTATTATGAGTCGAGCAGAGCTCCATAAACTACTGGTCCTTGAGTACTATAAAGCCTAAGTACGTAAAGCTATGAAGTTGATATGGGAGAAATCAGAGAGTCTCTCTCTTTGAAAGTGTAACAGAGAACAGCTCAGAGAGTGTAAGAAAACGTCGAATAGTCACCAGAAGGAATCCATCGTCTCAGACAAGAGGATTGGCAATAAGTTCGTGGTCAGAAGGAAGGGAAGAAGAAGTAAGTCGGAAAGAGAAAAAGTTCATGGAAATAAGAGCAAATCTCTAGAGGAAACACCGCCTGAAGAAAGTAGGGCAAGGAATCAACGAGAAGAGTATGCCATGCCATAGAAACCTCCCAAAAAAGGGCTCTCAATAGAAAGCTCCCAGGCTAGCAATATTGTCAAGCGCCAGTTTAATCCCCAGCTAGAGGCTTAGCTTTGTGCTTTTGTCACGATATGCGTGTGAGCAGAAGGAAAATTATTGATGCCTAAAGCGACGGGGAAAGGAGGGACAACAGCTGAAGAGATGATAATGAGCACGGCCAGCCAGGACCGCAAAAAAGTTATAACCAAGAAGAAGAAGGGGAATTGAGTCCAGGTCTGGGAAAGCTACGAAAAACGAGAACAATGGTGAGCCATTATCTACGACAACAAGTGCGGGTAGCGAAGACGGCGAAATGAAGGATATGGGAGCGGGCTCCCAGAAGCCGGAATATAAGGAGAACGGTGGAGTAGGAGCGAGCGAGACTTAAATTAATTTGAGAGGACTCTCCAATAGGTGTAGAAAGGAAAACTCGGAAAAGCCCAAGGGTTAGAACAAGAAGTACTAAGACAAATAGGACATGGAAGAATGTCCCAGATACAGTGATGAAAGATGCAAGAGCTTATAGGCTACGCATTAGCCGCCGAAGCGATAGAGAGACCAAGCGAGGTTTGACTTAGCGCTAACTACGAGAGACCCCCAGAAATAGGCCAAGAATGAGAGGGAGTAAATGAAAGAATTAGTGGAGTGCATGAAGGAGGAGGCAAAGAAGAAAGACACAGAGACAGAGACAGAGATACCGTGAGAGAGAAAGGGACATCTTGAGAAAGAGAAACCATTGGTGAGAGCTGATGAGGCGAAAGTGCGAGGTCCGATATAGCTCTCATGAGAGGGGAGAAAGAGAGAAAGAAGATCGCAAGAGTGTAAGCCAGAAAGAGACAGCAGCAAATAAGTGAGACAAAAGGAAGGAATGGGAGGCAAGGAGAGAGGAAAAGGGCAAAGACGACAAAGAGAGGCGGAGACAGGGTGAAATGATGGGAGGTTAGTCCAGCGAGATAAGAGAGGACGCTACATCAAGGCTGAAGAAAGACTGCAGAAGAAATCTCTCTCTTCTCTCTCTTACCTATGCATGTACATGTACATCTCCATCTTGTGCCTCTCTTTCTGCTTCTGCCGTACCTCGTTGCTGTCTGTCCCGTTTTGACTAGACCTCAAGTTTCCGGTCTTCATCTCTGTTAAACTCTTTTTCTCAATGAACAGCGCTTCCTTTTCAATGTTGGGTCATGAGAGTTGGACCCTCATTTTCTCTACCTTTACTCCACCTAAAAACAATCTCCCTGAGCGGGCAGTCGGGTTGTGACATGACCTCTCGTTCTTGGCTCTATGTCATTCTACCAGACACAGAGCTAAGTTAGGCATAATATGCAATTGATGCTATTTTGAAAGTGGTATTGACGAGAATAGGGGAAGGGGCATGTCTGACGAGGAATGGAATCGGAGAGTTTTGAGCGGAACAACAAGAGCGAGCCTGCAAGAAGAGGAAAACGGGAGGAGAGCGCCAGCGAGAAACAAAGAGGGAGAAGAGAAAAGTGAGAGAGGGTGTGTCTGAGAGAGAGAGAGAGAGAGAGAGAGAGAGAGAGAGAGAGAGAGAGAGAGAAACAGACGAGCAGAAAGAGAGACGATGGAGAGAGAAATGAAAAGACAAATTTGAAAGATACATCTACTAATGGAGAACGTAACAACAGGGAGAGGAGAGAGCGGAAGAAAGAGAACCAAGAAAAGACCTGCTACAGGAGAAAGAGTACAAAGAAGGGCAGATGTGGTGTGATGAGAAAGAAACGAAGAAGAGAGACGTACGGCTCCATGGATCTCTAATGTCTTGCTGCTGTCAACTGCAGTGGCCCTAGTCCTGATCTTCTGGGCTGATCTTTGGTCCCAGGCCTTGGCAGGGAGGAGAGGGTTTCGGGGCCAGAATTCATAGAGAGAAGTAGCAGTAGGGTCAGTTTGGCTTTATATTCCATAAGCCGCACATGATGAAGACAGAAAAAAATAGCGAAAACTTAGAGAATGGCGAAGCGGACGATTCTGTCGTCTCTTGTCCTCCTTCCTTCATTCTGGCCCTCTCTCAGCAGCCTCTGTTACAATCTGTACCAATATTCTTTATGCGACCGGTCAAACACTCCAAAAGCGAAAGAAGAAATGAGGAGAAAGACTGGAAAGAAGAGCAGCAATGATTATCGCAGAGGAGGTATAAACTAAGAAGTAGATACACTGTGGTGGAAAGCATCCTCGTCGGTTAACAACAAATGAGCAGGATCATGCAAAGCATCGTTGTCGTGGCTGGTCCACGACGGATAGCAAGAGGTACCTATAAGGCGGGCTGCGAGGTAGGTCCTTCCGCCCGCTGCTGGGTGACCTGAGCATAAGAAGCTGATGAATTCAATAGATAAGTCAGGAAAACTCCATCGGATCCTTTTTGCCCCTTTCTCCCTCCTTCGTTCTCTCATCTTCTCTCTTTCGTGTTGGTCCCCTGTTCCTTGTTCCCGCCTGAGTCACTCTGTTGCGGTGGCGGAGAGTTCATAACGATCAGCTTCAATAGAATAGATGGAATAGCAGGAAAGAATCGACAGCCAATCAGCAGAATTCTTTTATTGATTGGTTGTTTTTCTCCAACGGTGGTCAAGCGCTACCTGCTCTGATCTGCAATCGCTTTTTCTACTTGCGCTACTTCTCTAGGTCCCCTATGATGTCCTAGCAGTCCGCACCGACCGTATCTGTAGAGTAGTGCTATCCTCCTCCTCGCACACGCCTCGCTCTATGCTAGAATATTATCCGTACTAATATGGCACTACTTTCTTTCTCGTCCTTCTCCACTCTTTTCTCTTCTGAATGTGCCACATCAACTCACTTCGTGCTTTCTATCGCTGATGCGTTCGATCTACCTTCAGAGGATCCTCTAATAAAAGTATATCGTCGAGGGCGCTACTGACCACCGGACCGATAAAGCGTGCCAGAAAGTTAACCGACGTCTGCCAGCCGAGAGCGATGCCTTCGGTTCCAGACGAAACAAGCAACATATAAAAAGAATAACCCAATGCCTTGGAGAGGGCAAAGTCTATTGCAAGAGGGCAGAGAGCACAAAAGAGGAGCACAAACATAGGCAAGGAAGAGCCAAGGGGGGTACAGGTCGATCAACAAGCCCATTCCCGAGCACTAGAAGAATGACGGCTATTAGGTAGACGTGACGCTGATAGCGTTCAGGCTTGGATAGCGGTTTCGCAAGTGGAGGTAAGCGCCGAAGACTAGGGCGCAAACACAGCAGACCCACAGTGAAGAAAATTGTTCCCTCCGACTTCCCATCGGTACATATGGCAAGTAGAAGGGACAATAACTGTCTCAAAGGCTGCCCAGATGCTACGGGGCTGTGAAAGACAGAGAGAGCATCACGTATAATCCCCTTGACCCTTTCTACTCGCAGCCAACCACGGTATCCAGCAGCGCTGTTCAAAGTCAATTCCAGTTAAGGAAGACTCACGACCTGATTGTCTCCGTGGTGGCGTATCTCCATTTTCAGAACTTCTCAAGAAGAGAGAGAAACCAGAGCAAGAAAAAGAATACCGATGAAGAAGTAGAGAGAGAGGGGACGCTTCCTTCTGTCAACAGGGAAGAAGAAAGAGGAAGAGGAGAGAGATCCTTCTCGACGATGTGTCTTCCGTGTCTCTCTGTCTCCGAGGAGAGACCCTCTAATAGACGGACTTCTGCTTACTCGCTGTCTTTCATGCCCTCGTCTTCAAAGTTCCATATATTTGTCTCTTTCTCTCTCTCTTTCCGGGACCTTTCTCATAGATAACAGCTCCAGCTGCGCTTACCATTGCTTGCCCCATAGCAATAAGATATGGAAAAGAAAATTGGTCCTTTAGTACTGGACCGACAGAGAACTCTACGCTTGACACGAGACCGAGAGACCAGGGTCACGAAAGCTCTGACAAAGACCATCACTTCATCCTTGTCGATAGCAGGACGGAGTAATTGTCGCTCGCTAGAACACTGTTGGTTGCTCCCTACCCCGATGATAGCCCTCGCACCAATGATGACAACGGTGACTCCTGCAGGAAGGCTTTTGTTCACCACACGGGCCATGACGTAAAAGAGGGCATTGCCTAGCATGGGACAGAAGAGGGAGAAGGACGCAGAGAATAGCTTGGCCCTCTGGTACCACCATGCATCCAAGTGGAGGACTGGCTACGACGGCAGCCGTTAGGGGTATACTCCAACGACCATATCGATATTGATGGACGAGGACGAACCTTCTTTCCCCTCTACATTCGATCTGCATCCATGGCCGATTCGCAGCTCATCGGAGGAAGGAAGACGAGGAGTAAGGTTGATTGACAGCGTCTATATAGAGAGGAACAAAGGGCATGACCAGCGAGTACATCAGGGTGGTGCTCAGAAAGGTCTGGAGATAGAGGATGGCTTGCGACATAATCCCTTTTCCGTCTAATAGAGAACCATCTGGCTCTCCCGTGCGCTGATTTCTCTGTCCAGGCCCATGAGGCATTATGAGGACGATTCACCCATTCTGCTCTTGCTTCTTTTCTCTTTCACTTTTGCTACTCTTGGTCCTTTTCTCTTGCACTTTTTGTGAGTCTCTCCACACGTGTCAGCCTGACGTTTCAGAGTTAGTGACTATGTTTTTTTCCTAGTAATAGAAGAGGTTACATAGTCTGGTCCCCTATTCCTCTTACTACCCTCACTATTTTTCTGCAACCCTCTTTTTTTTCTCGCCGGGTACTTTCTTCTTCTTTTTTCTCTCTCCTCTGACCTCTCTCTCTCCCTGTCCTCTCCCACTCGCTCGCTATCCTCGTGTCTCGCTCTCGCGCTCCCTCTTTCTCTCTCTCTCCCCTCTCTCTTCTTTATTTTCTCTCTATCCCTCTCACTCCCCATCTTTCTCTCAATTTCTCTTCCTCCTTCGCTCTCAACAGAGAGAGGAGAGAGCGAGAGAGGTCAAGGTCTCTCAGCGTGGCTACATTGAAAGTCTACTCAGGAGGTTTGGAATGCAAGACTGCAAGCCAGCGCATACTCCTCTATGTCTCTCTGGCATAGACAATCTCTTTCTGACTTCACCGCTTTCGGAAGAAGGTTTGCGAGAGAAATACATGGCGGCCTTAGGCTCGGTGATGTATGCGATGTTGGGTACAAGACCTGATATTGCTTACGCGGTGGGCTTAGGGGGGAGATTTTCCTCCAAGCCTACGATGGCTCATTGGACAGCCATGAAACGTCTCCTGCAGTATCTCAAGGCCAGTGCGCACTACAGCCTTCGTATAGCAGGGAGCAATCATCTGAAGGATCCCTCTTTTCTAATCTTGTTGGGTTTACGGACGCTGACTGGGCAGGTGACAAATGGGACTGGAAGAGCACTTCTGGTTATGTCTTTTTCTATGGTGGCGCAGCTGTGACATGGAAGTCAAAAAAGCAGGCGACTGTGGCTCTTTCGAGCACCGAAGCGGAGTACATGGCCTTTCTGAAGCCGCGAAGGAGGCGGTATGGCTACGTCAGCTGCTAAAGGACCTTGGAGCGGAAGACTCAGTTGCCACGGTACTCTATGAGGGTAACATGGGCTCAATCTTTCTGAGCAGCCATCCGGTTGGCCACCAGCGTACCAAGCATATAGAGGTTCGATGTCACTTTGTTTGCCACAAGGTGGAAGAAGGGGAACTAAAAATCACTCACCTGGGGACAGAAGCGATGATAGCGGATGTATTGACTAAGGCTCTGCCCAGAGACAAGCACTCGCGGTTTGCCCAAGCAATGTTGGGAGACTTCGCCGCCTACTCTAGTGCAACATAGTTTGAACGAGTGCGAGTGTTGCGAGAGTGAGCGTCACGACTATGTGATAGTGGTAGGAGTTTTGGTGCTGAACTTATTGCAGCAGCATCTCTTGGGCATATGTGGCTGCAAGCTATGGAGCTGAACTTATTGCAGCATCATCGTGGACACGTTAAGGGAACCGGCTTGCTGCCGGACGAAGTGGACGATGGGAGATAGGTTCTTTAGCGCACTTTCTATCTTATCATCCTGCTCTCTTCTTGTCTCTCTCTTTGTGAAGGACTTCTTATTGAGGAGTTCAGTGATGAGCTTAGATAGGCATTTGTTAGTGAAGCTTCGTGGTGTAGCTAGAGCTATCGGTTAAGAGCACTAGCTAACAAACTAATCATTCATCAAGTTCCAGAAGAAAGCACTCAGCTACATTTGCTGCGTTGCTTTCTCTCAACTGAAGTGACATTAGCTCTTTACCAGTACAAGGTGTCTTTGCCTAAACTATCTAATCAGGTAAGTGCAACTCCCTCTGCTTTCTTAGTGCCTTCCTTCTAGCTAGTAGCCTTGCCTATATTGCAACAGTCCGGGTGAGATCTTAACCATGATGACAGGATACCTTAGCCTAAGGTCCTCTGTTAAAGAAGTACACAGAAACCTCTGCTTGCGACAATAGTTACAATTACTTGTCGTCCGGCGGGTCCGAAGGAGTATGTAGTTTATTGCTTATTTCTTCATCGGGTAGTGGCTTAGGACAAAGCTACTACTTATCCGCCTGGGTCAGGAGCCTCCTTCCGCATGATCCAGCAGGCGGCAAGGCAGGTGATGAGATGGCAGAGTTCGTTGGACGCTCCTCTTCATTGTAGCGGAAATAGCCGAATGAGGCTAATGAAGATTATGAGTCGAGCAGACCTCCATAGACTAATGGTCCTTGAGTACTATAAAGCCTAAGTATGTAAAGCTATGAAGTTGATATGCAAGAGAGAAATCAGAGAGAGAGACACTCAAAGTAAATCAGCGAACAGCTCAGAGAGCGTTAGAATACGTTGAATCGTCACCAAAAGGGATCCATCGTGTCAGACAAGAGGATCGGCAATAAGTTGGTGGTCAGAAGGAAGAGAAGAAGTAAGTCGGATAAGAGCAAATCTCTAGAGGAAAGACCGCCAGAAGAAAGTAGGGCAAGGAATCAACGAGAAGAGTATGCCGTGCCGTAGAGACCCAAAAAAAGAAGGCTCTCAATAGAAAGGCCCTCAAGCGCCTGTTTGAACCCCAGCTAGAGGCTTATACATCTTTGTGCTTTTGTCAAGATATGCGTGTCAGCAGAAGGAAACCCTTACGGGAGAAGGAGGGAGAACAGCTGAAGAGAGAGTAATGAGTACGGCCAGCCCAGGACAGGCAAAAAGCTATAACCAAGAAGAAAAAGGAGAAGTCAGGAAGAGTCAGGTCTGGGAAAGCTTACGTAAAACGAGACAGTTGTGAGCCATTATCTACGACAATAAGTGAGGGTGTCGCCAAGACGGCGAAATGAAGGATATGGGAGCGGGCTCGCAGAAGCCGGTATATAAGGAGAACGGCGGAGTAGGAGCTCGACGTAGATTAATGGAAGAGGACTGCCCAAGAGGTGTAGAAAGGAAAAACTCGGAAAAGCGCAAGGGTTAGAACAAGAAGCAGTAAGACAAGTAGGACATGGACGGATTTCCCAGAAACAATGAAAGATGCAAGAGCTTATAGGCTATGCATTAGCCGCCGAAACGATAGAAAGACCAAGCGAGGTTTGACGTAGCGCTTACTACGAGAGACCACCAGAAATACAGCAAGAACGAGAGGGAGCAAATGAAGAAACCAGCGAAGTGCATTGAAGGAGGAGGCACAGCAGTAGACAGAGACAGAGACACCATGAGAGATACAGGGACATCTTGAGAAAGAGAGATAATTGGTGAGAGCTGATGAGGCGAAAGTGCGAGGTTCGATATAGCTCTCATGAGAGAGGAAAAAGAGAGAAAAATAATCACAAGAGTGTAAGCCAGAACAGGAGACAGCAGCAAATAAGTGAGACAAAAGGAATGAAGGGGAAGCAAGGAGAGAGGAAGAGTGAAAAGGCGACAGAGAGAGACGGAGACAGGGTGAAAAGGATGAGAGGTTAGTCAAGCGGAGATAAGAGAGGACGCTACATCAAGGCTGAAGAAAGAATGCAGAAGGAATATCTCTCTTCTCTCTTTCTCTTACGTATGCACGTATATCTCCATCTTATGCTTCTCTTTCTGCTCCTGCCATACTTCGTTGCCGTCTGTTCCGTTTTGACTAGACCTCAATTTCTTCGGTCTTGATCTCTATGTCACTCTACCGTGGAAAAGCACAGAGCTAACTTAAGCATTTTATGCGTTCGATACTATTTTGAAAGTGGTATTGAGAGAAAACCAGCGAGGGGAAAAGAATAGAGGAGAGGGCATGGCTGACCAGGAATGGAATCGGACAGTTTGAGCGGAAAACAAGAGCACGCCTGCAAGAAGAGGAAAAGGGGAGGAAAGAGGAAAAGGGGAGGAGAGCGCCAGCGAGAACAAAAGAGGGAGAAGAGAAAAGTGGGAGAGAGTTTGTCTGAGAGAGAGACAAACAGACGAGCAGAAACAGAGACGACGGAGAGAGAGATGAAAAGACAGGGTTGAAAGAGACATCTACTAATAGAGAACGTAACAACAGGAAGAGGAGAGAGAGGGAGAAATAGAAGCTGCAAGAGACCTGCTACATGAGAAAGAGTAAAAAGAAGGGCAGATGTGGTGCGAGAGAGAAATGAAGAAGAGAGAAGTGCGGCTCCATCGCTTCTTGGATCTATAACGTCGTGCTGCTGTCAACCGCAGTGGCCTTAGTCCTGATCCTTCAAGTTGATCTTTGGTCCCAGGCCTTGAAGAGTAGCGAGAGCAGTGAGGCGACGAGAGGAGAGAGAAGAGGAGCAAGAGCAGAGAGGCGAGAGCAGCAAATGAATGAGCAAAGCAGTGAGGCGGCTGGAGCAGCAAGTGGAGGAGCGAAAGCAGTGAGGCGGCAGGAGAACCAACACAGAAGAGGAGCGAAAGCGGTGACGCGAGAGGAGAGGAAGAAGAGCGAGAGCTGTGAGGCGAGGGGAGCAGCAAGAAGAGTAGCAAGACCAGTGAGCCGAGAGGAGCAGCAAGGCGAGAAACAAAAGCAGTGAGGTGGCAGGGGAAGCAACCCAAGAAGAGAAGCGAAAGCAGTGACGCGAGAGGATAGGTAGAGTAGCAAGAGCAGTGAGGCCAGAGGAGCAGCAAGTGGAGGAGCGAAAGGCAGCGAGGCGGCAGCAGAACCAAAATAAGAAGAGGAGCTGCTGGACTGGGAGGAAGGAGCAGCCAGGGGGAACTATCAAACGTGGTCAGACAGTATTGCAAGCTTTTGTTCTCTAGTAATAGAAGAGAATTACTAGGTCTGGTCCCCCCTTCTCCTAATAATTTCCCCTCACTTTTTGCCTGCTACTCTAATTCGCTTTCTCGCCGCGTACCCCTCTCTTCTTCTCTCTTCTCTCTCCTCGCACTCCTCTCTATCTCTGTCCTCACTCTCTCGTTCGCTCCTTGCCCTCCTGTCTCGCTCTCGCGCTCCCTCTTTCTCTCTCTCTCTCTGTTTCTTCTCTTTCTCTTCCCCCTCACTCCCCCTCTCTCTCACTCTCTCTTTCCTCCTCTCGTTCTCTCTCCTTTCTCTGTCAACAGCCTCCTAATTTCATCTCTTAGCCTCTTACTTCCTCTGCTCTATATTTATTATCAGTCGCCCTCCTATGATGGAGCTCTTCTTTGAGGATCTGCTTTCTTCCTCGTCCACACTGCTTGTCGGCAGGTGCTCGCCGCTGCTGCTGTAACTTCACCTGCCGTCACGGGTGATGGGTATGTAGTTGATGCACTCTGAAAGGAAAGAATGTACTATCTTTAACTAGAATTTACTCACGCCATTTGGCGTATCATGGACTCGCACTATTTTGATGTGGCTTTCCATTTCTGTCATTCCTTCTGTAAGTCCCCGAGGTGCGGCTAATATC
>FLMG01001853.1:3641-18847 GCA_900088475.1 Hyphochytrium catenoides
TCTCTCTTTCTCTCTCTCTTTCTCTCTCTCTCTTTCTCTCTCTCTTTCTCTCTCGCCTCTCTCTCTTTCTCTCTCTCTCTCTCTCTCTTTCTCTCTCTCCTCTCTCTCTTTCTCTCTCCACTCTCTCTCTTTCTCTCTCCTCTCTCTCTTTCTCTCTCCACTCTCTCTCTTTCTCCCTCTCTGTCTCGTTCTCTGGCTACACGCTCTCCCCCCTCTCCACCTTTCTATTTCCTCTCGTTCTGTTTGTCTCTCCTTGCTCTGATTTCGTTCTATCCTCTGCTTGTAGTTGGCGACAGCGGACATTCGAGTCGTTGGTGTTTTCGTTTGTGCCCCAGAAAGGGAGAAAGAGCGAGGAGAGAACGCAATAGCTTTTCTTGAAGATAAGCAACGGCGGCTTCTTTATCGGATCATCCTCACTCAGAGTGCTCCTTCTGGAGAAACCTCGCGCGTGGCGTTTACTCTCAGCTATCGGACTCCACCTTGTTGATCCTGTCTCAAACAGCTCGTCTCCCCAATCTCACGCCATTGCTGCCACTAGGACTGCGTGTAGTCAAGAGTAGGGACCTTTCCTTTTGATTCTTTCTCCGCAGGGCTGGATAAATGGTCTTCAAGATCCCGACAGATGCGCAGGTTGGATGACGTTACTACAGATGAGGAAGAACGGAGCCGCCATCTCCAAGTCAAGGACTGCGGATAGAGGTCCTGAGGCGGAGCAGCAAAGCGCAAGCGCCGCGCGTTGGCCGCCGTCCTTGCCGGATCGGGTTTCTTCCGCAGATCCACTGGCAACCCTTCCTGACTGGTCGGCGGGGCTCTTCGACTGCAATGAGACTACGGTGAGCAACCTTGAATATTTGTGGGTGGAGCGTGCTCACTGATGCTCTCTCTTCTGTTAATCTCTTCTGCGGTGCTTGTTGCGGACGCTCGGCCCTTGTTTGTTGCTCCTTTTGGCATCTCTCCTTCACAAGAATGCAGTAACTATGGGAGCGATGACGGCTGAGACTTTCACGAGCTTACCGCTCACCGGGCGGCCGGTCCCGTCCGCACTTCTTTCAAGCCCAGTCTCGTCCATGCCCTTCGCTTTGATCCCTGACCAGCAGAGCCAGCTCCTCGCTCCCGCAAGCCCCTTCCTACCCACTGCTGTAAGGGCCAGTGAGCCCGGAGGTCAGTCAACCCCCCTAAATCTGGCCAACGCAATGCCGGTATCACGCTTAGAGGTGCCAGAACTGCAGATGGCTGCACAGGGCATTAGTCCTCTGTCTCTTCCATCTCATGGCGGACAACTGGGGCACTGGCCGATTTCCTTGAGCGAGTCTGAATCCTCTGCTCGCACGGTTATGCCGTCGAACAGGAAGACGAGTTTGCAGCGCGGGGCAGAGAGGATGCCGCAGTCCCAGCAGTTAGGCGAAATGCTCTCATCTTCCACTGAGCAACAGCAGGATGCAGGGAGCTTGTCTACCATAGCTACTGGCCCTATGTCCGACTCCCCGCAGCTCGCATTGAAGAACTCCGTGCCACTTCCCGGTGGGAGAGCATCCAATGATGCTCACGGTTCGTTGGAGTGGCAAGACAACCCTATGAGGGCATCGCGAAGAACCGAGGAGAGTCCCGCGGCACAGGGTCTCACGGGACTCAGCACAGCTCTGAAAAGCAAGCACCGCAACAGGTTCTTGAACCTACTTTATCGTTTTATGCACGTGTCTAGTCATTCGAACTCGCCCATCTAGAGTTCTTTTCATCCCGCTATCTCTATAACAAGAGCCTTAAAGCTGATCCCTATTTCTCTGACTAACTGACGTCCGCGGCAGTGAACACAGGAAGGAGATCAATAGAAATAGTGCGCGGAAGTCCCGGCAGCGAAAGAAAGCATATCTGGACTCCCTAGAGCAGGGCGTGCGGCAGAATAGTCTTTTCAAGCTCATGGCGGAGAACGCTGTTGATATGATCTCAATCCATCACCTCGATCCAGGAGGGACTTACCGCTACGCTTCTCCATCTTTCAAGATGCTTGGCTATGAGCCTTCAGAACTCATCGGCACCTCTGCATACAATTATTTCCATCCGGTGAGTGGTAGCAGGCAATATTGGCCATATTGGCCACCGGCGTACCTTCAGGCTGACATTTCTTTTTCATTTCTCCCCATCTTCCTGGGCTGGCAGGATGACATTCAGCAAATTATTCGTTCGCACCAGTCGGTCCTCGCAGAGGGCGTGTTTCCTCGGCTGCTCTATAGAATGCGACATAAGGACGGAACCTATTCTTGGGTGGAGACCTCCTCTTCTATGAGCCCGGAGGGCGTGATCTGCATCACGAGGGACTTGAGCACCTCAATCGCGGAATTTAGGACCATGATAGATAGTGACGGGCAGCGCAGAGTGCTGCCGCACAGCAACAAGTAGTGGCTGTAGAGGCGAGCTGTGATTGTTGAGGGTAAAGAGTTTTCACTGAACCCTAGTAATAAGGAGGGATGTTTTGTTCTGCTGAGGAGATGAAGCTTGAGAGGGAAGTACGTGGTGTTATAGAGGGTGCGTGGGGACACTGGAGGACTAACACAGATTGCTGGGGTGCCTTGCAACAGGCGAGGTCCTGTAGGACTGGGCTCGCATTCCACAAACAATCATCAAGATCGACAAAAGATGGGACACTAGGGACCTTTCCTCTTAATGTTTCATTCTTCTGGTTGGTACATTTGGCGTTAGCAATGTTGGGACTCCTCACATTGTACACGAGAGATGCTTCTGTCAGGTTGTCTGACTTCAGCTGGCCGCCTGAGAGTTGATGGGGTGTCAGTAGATGAGCATAGAGGACACCTCCATCTGCAACCATTTGTGTCTACACATTGAAAGGGACACTTCGTGCCTGAAGCTGAAGGGTCACGGGCTTTACGAATTCGCTCTATTTCTCCTTCGCAAGGTTGTCGGGTTCTCCTCCTGTCCCCATTCAAATATGGGAGCTGTTCTTGATTTGATGCTGCAATGAAGTATACTTAATCATTACGAGCAGAATGTAGCGGTTATTCGGTCAGCGGGCGAACCATGCCTGCATATCCTTAGTAGGGTGCTTCTGGCTATTCGGGGAAATAATCAACCACGTCTGCGGCTGCTGAAAGGCTGCATTGATAAACAATTCCAGCAAAAGAGTGAGGGACACAGCCAGGTTGCCGGATTCACTTATAACCACTGTCTATCTGCTGGCTTGATGATAGTGCCTGCACAACCTTTGCATCCACACTCTATCAAAACAGTTGAGAGTCCAGGATGTCCCAACCTCATGACTCTGCGATAATATGTGAGAGTGGAAAGCTGCGTTTATTGATCGTCATCATCATCATCCTGTTGGACGCCGTAAGGCCAAGCAGCGAAGGAATGGACTCCCAGCGGGAACAGTGTCAATGTAACCTTCTGAAAGTCCTCATCAGTCTGCGCGTCACATATGTTTCTTCCTTCTTCTGACAATGAAGATTATAAAGTTGGCAAGCAGCATGAGCATTAGACCTTGTCCCTGCACTTCTTCTTCTCCTTTGTCTTCTCATTCTTTGCGCTCTTTCTCCTCCCACCTTAAGGGGCAGCGCGCCAAGACCTAAGATAAAGACTATGAAGAACATCTCTCAATCATCATCAAACGGACAAGAGAAGAACAAGAAGCTCAGAAAAACCAGACTCAGTACTAGAATTATGATTATCATTTGTTGGATAAGAAAGTTTGGTTCCTTTCCCCAGTACTCCGCTAAAGGATTGTAAGTTGTAGACAAGAATTGCCGCATGAGAGTTAACAAACAAAGCAATTTGCCGTACCTGTCAGTGCCAGAAAAGCGGATCTTATGGTCAGATATCATCCATCTTAGCACTAATCTTTAAACTGCCCCTGATTCTTCACCGTCCAGACAGCAAAGTCAGTGAAATATTGGAAAAGAATACGACCATTTTTGGGAGGCTCTTATATGAGGGATTCTTGCAATGATTCCGGATCTGCATGGGCTGTGTTCCCTTCGCCAATGATTGGCCGTGGCAGTGCGGCCGCCGCTGCCCTCCGCCCAGCCAGCGGTCTGCAGCCTCTCTGGAAAATCTGGGATCTCCACTTCTCAATCTGCTCATCGTGCTCGCATCAGCCCTGCAAGGTACAATGGCCACCAACAAAGGCAGAGTCCGCAACCCAGAGCTCGCCCGTGGGGTGAACGCTTTCTCTAAGAGCCTTGCGGCTAAGAAGAAGCTCAAGTGGAAGTTTGCACAGAAGGGCAAGGGTGCAAAGAAGGTTGTCAAGCTTCCTGAGGCAACCAAGGCGCCCAAGTTCTACCCTGCAGATGACATCAAGAAGCCACTTCCTAGCGCTAAGACCAAGCGCAACTCCAAGAAGACGGCTGTTTTGAGGAAGTCTATTACTCCTGGCACCGTCCTTATCCTCCTTTCTGGGCGCTTCCGTGGCAAGCGCGTTGTCTTCCTGAAGCAGCTGGCATCTGGCACTCTCCTAGTCACTGGTACACCATCTGTGCTTGCGCTTGCTAACTTAAGAGCGTCATTCACCTATTTTCTTTCTTTTAGGCCCATACAAGGTCAACGGCGTCCCTCTTCGCCGCGTAAACCAGGCCTATGTTATTGCTACCAGCACTAAGGTGGACCTGTCTGGCGTGAAGATCCCCGAGTCTATCAACGACAGCTACTTCGCCAAGGATGCAACTTCTTCCAAGAAGGGAGAGGAGGAGTTCTTCTCACAGTCCAAGCAGGTAGGTGTTGCCAGTGTGTTTACTACCTAGATCCCAAGCGCTGATGGGCAGGCCTGTGAGTGTGAAGGACTTGTGGGTAGCATTGCGTGAGAGTCGGCGATACAGCCGTATCTCTCTCTTTGTTGCATTGTCCGCACGTTGGAGCACAGCTGTTAAGCGAGGCGCCAGTGCCGCACAGCCTGGAGAACTTCACGCTTGGTGAAACTCCTTTCCGCCTCACAAATCACATTCATCATCAGCGCTTGGGATCGCTGTAATAAAGCTCCCATAAGAGGACTGAACGTTCGTGTCCTCTTACTTTCACTAGGCCGCTGTGGTCTCGGACCAGCGCAAGAAGGACCAGAAGACCGTCGATGCAGGCATTCTGAAGGCCGTTGAGGCTGAGCCCCTGCTCAAGGCTTACCTTGGCGCCAAGTTCTCGCTAAAGAGAGCAGACAAGCCTCATGAGATGAAGTTCTAAGCCTGACCAATAGGAAAGGCCACTAATAAACGCACGATGAAGCTCAAAGTGAAGTCCTTAGGCAATGTTTTCAGACAGTACTTCACGATGAGAGAGTGGTCCAGTCTGCTGGACATGCCTGCTATCGTATTTTCTATTCCAACAAATAGCCATTGCAACAAGAGGGGACTTTCTTACTCTAGACGTTGCCTCTTCCCCACATCCACAACTACTGCATACCCGTTCCAACGTAGAAAGAAAGGAACTCCTTTAAGAACTCTATCTGTGGCGGTTAAGCTGGCTGACACTGCCATAACATTCACATTACATGTTAATAATAGATAGGAATAGATGGATGAATCCACAACGAAACTACGCTAGCCATGCAAGACGGCCATTTTCCTCTCGTTCCCTTCTCCTACTGAGGTACTCTGTAACACTTCATAAAGAGCGTTGCAACGGTGAGAAGTGATTAGCGTTGCCAGGTCAATAATCTGCTTAGGTGCTAGTTTAAGAGAGATGATGTGGCTGGCCTTGAAGAAATAAATAGAAAAAGTACGCAGCCATCATCTGGTGCCTGAGAGCTGGGTTGACTTGGCCTCATAGTCCGTCCGTTGCTTGGCTTCAAGCCTCTTCTGAGCCTCCGCTTTCTTCACTATGTCATCTGCACGCGCAAACGTGGTGGTCAGAAGGCCAAAGGAGGAAAAGGGGATATTTGGAGTCGTACAGAAGCCTGTCTTGATCATAAAGAATTCCATTGCAGCGCCACTGACGAAGCAGATTGGGACTAACTTCTTCAACATCCCAGCGAGCATAGTCTGCCTTCCCGCTAACGCAGCCATCGTCGCTTGGTAAGCACGAAGACTCTTCTGAACCGGTTCACAGTCACCCCAGGCAAAGCTTCCTCCCAGCAAATCCAATCTCCTCTTCTTCTACTACGAATGGTGAGTAGCTTCACAAGCGATGACGCAATGACTGCTCCTTCCTGCTTGCCGTTCCTCGTCCATGCGCGTACCGCCAAAAACGACCACCAGTAGTAGGTTCCTCCTCCTGCTGTTGTCGTCACTCTCTGTCTGATCTCTGCACCTTCCTTTGGCAACATCGTGATCCTATCCATTGGGTTGTCTGTGAGTGGTGTGCACAGTTCTGACGTGTACAACTAAGTGCGCACAAACTACATTGGAGGGCCGTGAAGGTTCTCAGCGGCTACTACGACATCGCACTCGGTCAGTGCGCATTCCTTCTTCTAAATTTATGGGGGATCTGCGGGGCGAGTTCGTGCAGAGCGAATCTGCTGTTGCAGTCATTTTATTAGTGTTCATGGTGCCAGCACACGAACTTGCACGTGCGCACCAAGTATTTGACCGCAATGAAGTAAGGTGCGCTTACTACTATAAAACTTCGGGAATGAGAAGTGAGAAGGCTTTATCCTAAAGATCTTGGTTCCACATTCTCCTTCATAGAGATTCTTCTTCATCCCAGTTCCTGCTGTCAGGTGTCAGGCAGATAGCTGCTGCCCCAGAGCAGCCGCCACAGAAATCTAGACAAAGGGGAGCTGGTAGAGAGCACAGAGAGTGCGATCTAAACCGTAGCACCATGTCGGAGCACCATCTGCCGATGACGATGGCCCTGATCCTAGGCGTGGGAGGGGTCATGGGATACGTCAAAGGCCGAAGCATGCCCTCCCTTATCGCAGGCACCGCCCTGGGTTCAGGCTTCGCTTTGGCCGCAATCACAATCAAGAGCGGGCGAATGGTGGAGGGTCATTCGCTTGCGTTAGCCAGCGGCCTGGCCACCGTAGGTGGCACAGCCAGACGTGCACTTAAGTCCGGCGCCACAATCCCAAAGGTATCTGGGACTGCTATCCATGCTATCAACGTAGAGGGAGCCTTCCCTTATCTGAAGTCCATTTTGCTTGATGTGCAGGTTCTTTGTGGTCTAGGGCTAGGGGCCTCCGCCTACCATGCGAGGAAGGTCCTGGATTGGTGGGATTAACTGCAAACGATCTTATTTACGGCTAACTGAGCGGTGCAAGAGAGCAAGACCTCAGCCCGCCTGCTCCAGAATCAGGCTGCATTATTAGGGAAAGCAAGAGCACATCGTTGAGGCATCTTTACGCTTGTAACAGAAGCATCCAAAGCAATAAAAGAGTATACTGTGGGGGAGACTTGCTTGACCTCTCGATCCGTAGCTCTTGATCCTTGGGAACTGTAAGGAAAGACAGCGACTCAGCGCTGCCCTTCTGCCCCGGGAAGAGGTGTCTGCCCTGGGCCTGGAAATGGAACCAGTCGCTTTTTGTCACGGTGTTGAGTGTCCTAATTGTTATCTGCTACTCATGGTGCGCAGTCTTAGTAGAGGGTATACTATCTCGGCAACCGAAGAGGAAAGAAGACAAGGCCAGAGGGGACAAAGGAGTGGATGAAAGATAGGAACTCGCCAAGGCGACTCCTAGTAGCTAGGTTCAGGAAGATAGCTATGAAGTCTACCAAACTTTTGAGGATAAATGACGAGGTCGTTCCTGGAAGGCAGGAGACCACGGCAAGGCTCTCAAGTCCTTTCTTAAGCCTCAGCTCTCCCTCACGCTTATGTGTGAAGATGGATTATTATGCTAATGTTGCTCTTTGTATCCTCAGAGTCAGGGAGGAAGAGACAATGTTGTTAGGTTATTAGGTGTCTAGGACCGCATCTACGTGTCTAACCTGATAGCTTACGTTTTTACCCCTAGACCACAGCCGTAACCTAGAAGGAAACGCTAGCACCAGGCATTCCTAGATTCTGCACAAGGCTACATCTACGCATCCTCCTAGCATTCAGCTTCAACGAGGACGATGCCGCTCTCCCTCTCAGGGATGGTCTCCTCAACTGTCATGCGATGAACAACTGCCGCTCTATGAAGACGACGGGTTTTGAGTCCAGATCGCTTCAGCAGCAGGACTGTTTTGCCTTATCTTATCAATAACTTACCGTATCCCCACCTCCTACACTCATTGAGACTGAGGACAGCGGCGTTAGATCTGAGCGATGGCTGGGTGACAGAGAAGATGCAGACCGGCGCAGGAGCTGTATCTGTCCAGAGGCGTGCGGCTCAGAAATATCAAATGCTGCATTTAAAATTTTAAAAGAATAACAGCCCGACTGATTCGGAATGGCATGTGTATCTAATCACTTCGACTTCTGTGGTTGAAGTTGACGTGACGGAGGAAACCTGCATCCCAGCTTCAAGCTGCCATTCTCTCTCTTCTCTCTCTCTCTCTCTCTCTCTCTATGTCTCTCTGTCTCTCTCTTCCACTCTCTCTCTCTCTTTCTCTCTCCATCTCTCTCTCTCTCTCTTATCAACCGTACACTGTTCACTAGTCTTGCACCTGGCATAGGCGGCAGCCTTGGGCGTTGCCGCTTATTATATTAAGAGAGCTGACAAACTTCTTTTTCTCGGTTTAGTTGAGAAGCGCCAACAGTTAGAGCAAGGCCACGGCGCTGGAGGGATAGATATATAGGAAGGGAGCGATATAGAGAGACAAGTTGCACAGACACATGATGGAGAGTACCAAGCATAAGGGCCCCAATAAACCAAAGGAAGGGACAGGAGGAGGAACCCTTACCGTCTATGATGTCGCGGTCTGCGGTGCAGGGATCAGCGGCGTCGCAGCGGCGAAGAATTGTCTTGAAGAAGGGCTGGCGACCATTGTCTTCGAGCGCGAGGATCACGTAGCAGGTACGTCCGAACGCTACGTCCTCTCCCCCTCTTCCACCCATCACTGAAGAAAGACACCTTCTCAATCTTTGGCTCGCTTAACCTGAGCATATTCCCTTTCTCTCCTCTACGCCCATCTTGCCCTCCCCCGGCAGGTCATCTGACTCGTCTGTTTCGCATTTATCTCTCTGTTCTCTTTTCGTATCCTCGTCTGTTGAGCTAATGTTGTCGAGTAGCTGAGCTCATTGCTCCGTCGCACCACAGGGTTATGGCAGTTCAAAGAGCACGGCTATGGGGTCATGAAGTTCACGCACATCAATGTTTCCAAGCAGAACTATTGCTTCTCTGACTTCCCTTTCCCTGAAGACACGCCGGACTATCCTAGCTGGCAGCAGATGGCCGCGTATGTGAACAACTATGTCGATCACTTCGATGTCCGACGGCATATTCGCTTTCAAACAGAGATCCAGACCATCTCCCGCAGTGCGCGGCATCCCGAGCTCTGGGAAATCATTGTGCAACACCATGGCGGGGCAAAGGCTGTCTATTATGCCAGGAATGTGGCCATTGCCACTGGGCATCATGCCATTCCCACGTTTCCTAGCTTCAAAGGAGAGAAGAGCTTTCCAGGGAGAATAATTCATAGGTTCGCTCCCTCCTTTTGAAACCCTTGCTGTCATCTCTCTGAGTGCTCTCCTGGTATCTAGCCCGCTGACATCCTTCGTCTCGTCTCAAGCTTTCATTTCCACTTCTGCCTTCGTTATCACTCTTTCGCTGGTGATGGTTGCTTAGGATGCCTCTCTGTTCTGATCAGTGCCTGGCTTTGTATGCAGTGTTGACTTCAAAGATGCCCTAACCAACGATTTGGCGGGGAAGCGCGTGCTCATTGTTGGAATCGGGAATAGCGCCATAGATGCGGCCACCAATGTCTGCACTGTGGCGAAGAAGGTCGTGCTCAGCACGCGGTCAGGAGCATGGTAAGGCTTTCTCAGCTAATTCCCAGAATCCTTTTCTTCTCCTTACCCCGAACTGTGACTGTTGCTTGCACTCCTGCCACCTCCTGCTCGTAAGCTCTCTCTTCCCAACAGCCATAGTGCGACTGCAAAAGCTTTCCTCTCCATCATCGCGCTCTGTTTAAGTTGTTCAGCAGCTTTCGCCGTCCCCTTTCCTCCGCGCTCCTGGTCATACATTTCTGTGCTCTCAGCCGTCTCGTGGAGCGTTGAGACCTCTAGTGCACACTTCGCTGTCTGCGCTCGCTATAAATTGTCTTTTCAGGGTCTCGCTCTCTCTTCCATCCTCAGTGTCTTCTGACCTAATTCCGACTCTTGGGCTGCATGGCAGGGTCATCCCTAATTATATCTTCGGAGTGCCCACGGATCAGTATGCAAACCGCTTCCTCTTTTCTCTTCCCTGGCGCTGGGCCTCTTCAATCCTCGAGCTCATTGTCTCCACGGTGCACGGCTCACCCTTCAAGTGGGGACTTAGGCCCAAGATGCGCGCTCTTCAGTCTCAGCCCACTGTCAGCGCCACCTTAATTCATCACATCCAGGTGCGGGAGAAGTGGAAGAGGAAGAGAGACACAGTAGAGGAGAGCGGTACTGGGGGTTGCAAAGCAAGATCTCTGTCCACTCTAGACCAAGGAAACCAACCCCATCCTGCACGTCTTCCTCCTCTTGTTGTCGCAGCGCCAAGATATTAGCATCGCTCAAAACGTGGATTCGATAGATGGAAGCCGTGTAACCTTCTCAGATGGTAGCTCGGCTGAGTTTGACGACATAGTTTATTGCACTGGATATAAGATCTCCGTCCCGTACCTGGAGCCAGCAGTGCAAGACCTGGTACGCGCAATGTCCTCTCTTTGTCTTCCAACGTTACAGGCTCTCACCTGCCACTTAGGTGATAGAGAAGAGCTCCAACAGGATTCGGCTCTATAAGAATGTGTTCTCGCCTGAACTTGGACCCTCCATCAGCTTTATCGGGTTCGTGCAGCCTGCCTCAGGCGGCGTGCTCACCATGTAGGACCCATTATTACCTCTCCTTGTCCCGTCTCAACACTCACCGCTTTTTCGGCCGATTCCTTTTACTAGGGCTGAGACTCAGGCACGCTGGTTTATTGGCATTATCAAAGGCCGGGCTGTCCTGCCCACTAAGGAGGAAATGCTCCGCTCTATGGAGAAAGACCAGGCAAAAACTGACGAGCGGTATTTTGGCTCCAAACGGCACACAATCCAGGTACCTTGCCGTTGATTCCCTTTCATGGGTGATAGGGCTTGTAGCCACAGCTGATGCCCGTTTGCCAGCGTGACCCGCTCGTCTATTGCGACGAGATTGCAGGCTTCTTCGGTGCTAAGCCTTCCATTTGGCGGCACCCTTCGCTCTTTCTGCATCTTCTATTTGGCACCGGCTGTGCTGCGCAGTGGCGGCTGCAAGGTCCTGGCAAGGTAAGCATCCCACCTTTCCTTCTTGTCCGACATCTCACCAACCCATTGCTTTTGTGCGTCCCTCTCTGCTCTTCCTGCTAGTGGGACAAGGCCGCAGCCGTCGTCCGTTCCTCCCCCATCGCGCCGATGTGGCGGTTGGTGGCGTACCTTCTCTTCACTCCTCTCGCTATCACACTCGTACGAATCGTGCTCACATTCATAGTGCGCCGGAGGTTAGCGAGTAGGTTGACAAAGAAATTGACCGTATAGTCAAGTCGCAGGAAGTCTTTAACCGTCTTGGTAAAGCCAAGACTGCCTGTGCTGCAGATCAGGGCCAGCAGGGCGATGGGGAAGGGGGACAAGGAAACTGTAGAAGGGAGACAGAGAGGAAGGCGGTTCACTCGAAAAGAGGGAGATGAGAAAGAGACAATGGAGGCGGAACAAAGCGAGAGGAGGCAAAAGTAAGGAAGGAGAGAGAGAAGAAGAAGGTATGGAGACTGAGATAATGTACTGGAGAAGCGAAGATAGCAAAGAGAAGGCGAGAAGCAGTCTAGAATTTGGAAGGAGGGAAGCTATCAAGCTCGGCTAGTTAAATAGAGTTAGTTAGGAGAGGATCGAGGATTGTCCTATGCCTCTGTCCCCTTGTTCCCTCTGATTTTGCTGAAAGCCTTCATAATCATGGGCGTCGTGGCCACACAGAATGGGAATCGAATAGGCTCCAAGAACTCGTTCACGACGACGGTCAGGATGAGGTTGCCATACGCCGGGTTGATGGCTGAGAGGTCAAAGTAGTTCTGCGCCCCGACAGCATGTAGGAAGTCAATAATATCCGCCCCGCCGAAGAGTCCGAGGGAGATGCCGCCATATATCGCGGCGCCTGAAGCGAAGTAAACTGTGCCCCACCATAAGACAAAGGGGATGCCATACTTCGTGATCATTGCAAACTTATCCTTTGGCTTCTCGTCCAAAGTCTTCTGTACAGCCGCCTTCTCATTCTCTAGCCGGATAGCTGTGTCATAGTAGTCCAACGCCTTCTCCGCGTTGCTGAGGCTATTCCGTAGGGCGCGCTCTACATCCTTTGGTGAGAGTCTGTTGGCGACGTAGAGTTCCAAGCTTCGACCTGCGGTCTTCACGCGGTTCTCCAGCTGAGACCTATCCTCTTTCGGGTTGCTCCCCGTGCTGAAAGGACAGACTCTCCAAATATTGACAACTCCTTGCTGATTGAAGCGGCTGCTGCTCGGTCGGGAGGATATGACTGAGAAGGGCTCGACCGATCTGAAGCGGCTATACCGCATTGCCCGAAGTGTGAACATTGTCCTTATAGTTGTTGCTGGCGTTCCTAGAGCTCGATGGTACTTTTTGAACAGGAGAACTATGCAGCTCTCGGCTTTCGATCGTACTCTGTCGGCTGCTTTATCGAACCCTTGGGTTCGACTCGATACCTTCTTCAATCTTCTTGTTCGCATCTCACTCCACGACAGGTCTCCTCCGCCCACACCTTGGCGGCGAATGACTCTGTCTGTTCTCATCAAGCTCCATCCAGTGATGAGAGCAACAACCACCTTCACTAAGCAAAGTGCTGAAGCTGTTCACAGAGCGCCCCCGGGACATCTCTCTGATCCAAGGGGAGGTGTGAGGATGTGATGGGGATCGCGGGTGAATCTTGGGCTTTCAAATCTGAGAGGTGTTACTTCGTCCTCTCTCTCTCTCCTTCCTCTCTCTCTCTCTCTCTCTCTCTCTCTCTCTCTCTCTCTCTCTCTCTCTCTCACTCCCTCATTGCTTTTTCTCTCCCTCTCCTTGCTTCTCTCTCCTTGCTTTCTCTCTCTTTCTGTCTTCTCTCTGTATGTCTCTCTCTCTCTCTCTCTGTCTCTCTCATCCCTCATTGCTTTTTCTCTCTCTCTCCTTGTGTCTCTCTTTCTGTTTTCTCTCTGTATGTCTCTCTCTCTCTCTCTCGCTTTCTCTCTCTCTCTCCCAAATGACCTCTTTTCTCTTCTGGGTCTCGTACCTTCTCCATGTCTTCTCCCACTGAGTGTTCCCTTGTTTGGCTTCTGATGCTCTGATTGACCATAAGAAAGTCCTTTGGCATTCAGAAGGATGATCCTCCCACTTCCTCAATAGGACTGGCTCTCGCCCTGCCGCTTCAGCTTGCCCCGCCTCCTCTTCCTTTCGCCTCCTTTCCCCGTCTCCGCCCAGTAACCGCTGCTCCTCTTGCTTTCCTCTCTCAGTTTCTCTCTCGGTCCTTTCTTTCCTTCCTTCCCTTGCTTTCTTCCTCTCTCTCTCTTTCTCTGTTTGTCTTGCTCACTCTCCGGACATCAAACAATCACTTCAGGTCTCATGAGGTTGACTTCAACAAGTCCTTTAGCCGGTGTGGCCTCGTCTTCTAAGCGCTGAGGGAGCTCGGTCTCCTCAGAAGCCCTGGCATATTAGACAGAGGAGATGGAAGAGGTGGAGGTGCTCAGGCGCAGGCTGAGGGACGCCGAGCATCGCGCTGAAAGCTCCGCGCAGCAGCTCGGCCTCCTAAAGTCAGAGTTGGAAAATGAGTTCGTCACATTGCTTCAGGAGGAGAGAGAGAGCTGGAGAAGATCACAGGTCAGTCTCGCTAGGCGTCGGCTGCCCTCTGATCCCCTTAACTTCGCTCCTCTCTTTCACCTCCTCGTTATCCTTAACAGCCACATGCACGCTTGGCCATTCTTCGCCTTGCTTGTTCGCATTGCTCTTAAGTGCTGGTGCCTCTTTGGCTCTCCTGAGGGCACTATCTTCTGCTCTGTGTCACCTTGTCTTCCCCTCTCTCCTTGTCTGCTCTGGGGATCTGCGTGCTCTCTCTCCCTCTTTGTCTCTCGCTAACACACACACACAGGAGGAGAAACGCGTCCTCATTTCCCAGTTGGAGCGCGAGCTCGCCTCTACAGTGCGGGCACTGCAAGAGGCGCGGGACCGTGAGGATCTGGAGCTTCGAGCTGTTAATGAGCAGCTGGCGGACTTGAGAAGCGAGGTTAGCCGCCTTGGAGAGTCGAAAATGGGGCTAGAGGGAAAGTAGCGCACCGAAGGATAGAGAGCTAGACCTCGGTGCTGAAGGGATGAGAGTAAGCGTCACAGCAGTGAGAGTGTCTAAGTTTGGCGTGGATGATCCTGAGAAGCGACAGAACTTCATGACGGAGAGAGTAGATCTAATAGAGACAGAGTAGGGAGATGCTGCCAGCTAGACAGAGGGAGAAGGTAGCATGAACCATTCCGAATCGTTCGATGGGGATCCTTAAGATGCTGATGCGGGAGCTGAGGACTCACTTTGCTCTGTCGCAGTGCGAGCAACTGAGGCGAGAACTAAGAGAATGCGAAAGAGAGCGGGACAAAGCGACCACCATCGCCGAACATCTTAACCGAGAGAACGAGAAGGTGAAGCACTCTTGGGGGCGACACACGCATGAGAGACAAAAGCAAATTCTCACCTTTCTCTCTTGCTGCTGTCTTCGCTTTTCTACTGGACCGAGAAGCTTTCTTCATATCGTTTGCACTTGCACCTCATCGCTCGCTTACTGGCCTTCCAATCATCTGTCCCCTCAGCTGGCAGGACTGCTGAAGGTATCGAGCACCAGAGAGCTAGCCGAGGAGGCGTTTGCCGCAGAACTGAGTCACCTGCGGCAAGGTTATGAGGCCGAACTGCAGGCCAAGGACAAGCTAATTGAAGAGCTCCAGAGCTCCTTCGACAGCCTCTTGAACAAGTAAGGGACCAAGGAGTAGGGAATAGAAGACTGAATATGATAAAAGCGGACATAAATGGGTGCGCACGGTGTAGATGACGCTGAGAAACAATGAAGTAGGAAGGAGAAAGGTGCCCGAGGACGACGATGGATGGAGATCCTCGGGAAAGGGCTCGGGGAGTGAGTGAAGCTTGGGAAAGGAGAAGACGTAGTGAGACAGGATCTACTAACCTCTATCAG
>FLMG01001853.1:18904-40838 GCA_900088475.1 Hyphochytrium catenoides
TATCTTTGTCTCTGAGCTTGCGGCTTTTCGTTCCCAAGTGAACGCTCTCAAGTCGGAGAAACACGTGCTGGAGGAGGAGAAGAGACAGATTGGGGCAGAGAGAGAAAAGCTGATGAACGAGTGCCAGAACCGCAAGGTTGAACGGGATGCCGCTGTCAGTGAGAAGGAGTATTTCCTCTCTTTTTCTAAAGCCAAAGAGGCCCAGATAGAGAAGCTGGAAGGGGAGAAAGAAGCGCTGGAGGAGGAGAACAAGGCTCTAGAGAGTCGGATGGAACGGGTGAAGAGTGAGCTAGTCACGAAGCAGGAAACTGTAGACGAACAAAGGAAAAAGGTCTGTCCATTTCCCCTTTTCTGTTTCCGTCTCTCTCATCCTCTCTGTCTACTGCTTTCGATCTGACGCTGTATGTGTCTCCCTGCCTCTCCCTGTCTCGCTATCTCTGTCTATCTCTTGCTGCCCTAATATTCCTGTCTCTCTCCTTCGATCCTGTCTCTCTCCTTCAATCCTGTCTCTCCAATGAGCGCGATATGCGTGCCTCTCATGCAAGATTTCATTTTGTCTCTCCCTCCTTTGCCGACTGCTAGCTGGACCGCTTGCAGCAGAAGGTTGAGCGCTTTGAATCCGCTTCTGAGAGGTGAGCTAACCTCGACTTCTTCCTGCCTCCCCTTTTCCTTCCTTCCTTTTTAGGACCGAGCTGTTCTCTTATTGCATCGTCTATCTCCACATTCTCTCTAGCTCTAGTGAGACAGAGCATCATCTAATCTGCGAGTGTCTCTTCTCTCCTTTCTTCTCACTTTTACGGCCTTGATCTCGTTCACCGCGGCATTGCTGGTCTCCCTGGCATGAGCCAGAATTGCCTGCAATTTTCAACCAAATGTCCTTACCTTTCTCTCCCTGAATAAAAACTCTATTATCTTCTCAGAAGTAACTACCTTTTGCAATGATTGATCTCCACGCTATCTAGGGTGGAGACGGAGCAGTCGGCGCTAAGAGAACGAGTTGCTGACCTCCAGACAGAGAACAGAGAGCTGCATCGGAGGCTGGGTAGACAGAGTGCTGAGCTGACAGAAAGTCAGGTAAAGAGACTCTTCTCTGAAGAAGAGAGTAAAGATTGAGCCAAGGAGAGGGCTCCACTGGGATAGAGAAGGAGACGGGACATCTGCTATCATAAAGTGCAAAAGGCTCAGGCAATTCGGATCAGAGCGGATGGAGGCGAATTAAGAACAGCATTTGAGGCATTATGGGGAGCGGGAAGTATCAATCTCACAGCCGCTGTGCCTGCAACTCCTTAGGTAACTGTTCGGATGCTGAAGGACGAAGTCGCAGCCCTTAGAACAGCTGCAGCAGAGACTGACGCCAAAGTAAGGAGCGAGGAACGAGAGAGCGACAAACAGCTCCAGGTAGTTTCGAACAGAGAGAGAGCGAAAGAAAGAAAGAAAGAGAGAGAGAGAGAGAGAGAGAGAGAGAAGAGTCCCGCAGTAAGGAGGTGTTACGTATTCTCTCGTATTCTGGCTGCTCTTCCTCTGTTGTTGCCTCTGTTCTTCGCCGGACCGTCCTCCGCACCGCTCCCCGCTTACGTCCATCAAGTGGTGAACCAGCCAACACTCTCTTCTTCATTCTTCTATCTTCATTCCTTTTGCCAGGCCCTGGCGGCTACTGCTGCCCAGACAGAGGAAGAATACAAGGAACGCGTCCGGCACCTGGAGCAGCAGGTGAAGCAGCTGCAGAGGCTCAACGAGGACATGGAAGAGAGATATCAAAGGACAGCAGTCAGGGTAAGGACCAAGGGACGGCCATGGTACTTGGACGAGCTAATAGAATAAAGGCAGCACCGGCAGAAAGGGACTAGGGATGTATTGGAGAGTACAAAGCACTATCGAGAACGGGCTCGTACTGAGGGGGCAGAGAGAGTGACAAAGGAGACGTTATCTATCTTTAAGTGGCCGTCTTCAACCTCAAACACGATCTCTGACCTTAGGAGGTTGCAATCGCCCAGAGTGAAGAGAGAGAACTTCAGGCGCTTCGTCGCTGGAAAGTGGAAGCTACGGTACGTACCCCAGAGCATCAAGCTTGATCCCTCGGTCACAGAGAGCAATCGCTCATTATTTCACTTTCTGGTCTCTTCTTTCTGTTTATTTCTCTCGATGCTGGCTCTTCTTCTTCAAGTCCATTCCAAGTCAAAAGCATCGTCAGCTCTCTGTTGCGAATCCAGCTCGCCACCAGGGGATTCCCTTTTGCCACCTTATCCCAAATTGCTCTCTCTCTCGCCCCCACTTTTCCCTTTCTCTCTCCTCTCCCCCTCTCTCTGCTCTCTCTCTCTCGTGCATCTTTCCTCCATCGTTCCCCTTCTTGATATAGTTTCGCTCACTTTTTTCCCTCAGGAGGCTCTGACGCAGATGTCTCAGCAAGTCTTTGATCAAGTTAAAGAGAACCAGGAGCTCCGAAGCCGATGCGACGAGGCAGAGCTAGCCAGCTTCTCTTCTCGTTCCTTCCATAGCCCCTCGGGAGCCAGTCAAGCGAACATCGTGACAGGCGTGACTGAGCACACAGGTGGCGCATGGTGACATAAATGGCCATACCTTGCTCTCTCTCTTCCATCACCACCCTTTTTTCTTTCTCTCTTTCTCTCTGTCTTTCACGCTCTTACTCTCTCTCTGTCTCTGGATCTTCTCCTGAGTATCTGTGGGTCTGTACGTCTACTGCTCTGTATGTAGCTTCCTCTCACCCTGCTGGGCAGCTTTTCGTTAGCGCTCTTCCTCTTTCCTCTCTCCTTGCAATTGTCTTTCCTTGCTGGGCTTTGTCTTTCTCCCACTTTTTGTCTAGCTCATCTGAGGCCTCAGGTGACGCTAGCAGAGCTTCCTCTCCTCCGGACCGCCCAGAGCTGGCGACGTAAGTGCAAGTCTTCTTTCGTATCCGCGTTCCCTCAGCTTGGTCAACTCAGTGTCTGTACATAACTTTAGACTTTTGCCCTTGTTTCCTGCTTTTCCCTTTCTATTCTTGGTCGGGTGGCTGCTATTTGCAGTTTAGCAAAGTCTTTGCCAAGGTCCCCTCGTCTCTTCCTTCTGGGGTGGACTTTGTTGCATCGCGGGCAGCCCTTCTCTGTCTTTGACCCTGTGTGCCTATCATATCGGGTTTGACTCATATGCTCACTCCTGTCAGGAGTCGAGAAGGAAAGGTCCAGGAGCTTCATCGAAAGTATTTAGAGATGAAGGAGAAGTTCATCCGCCAGTCCATGAGACAGAGCGAGCTGCAGGAGTATCTGGTGACACAGCCACTCTCGCCTAACATCGCTGCCCGTACCATCCCCACCACTCCTTGTTATACTTCTCACTCCTATCCTGTTCCTCGCGGTTCTCGACTGCCCACTTTCAGTGACTGACGTCTTCTCCTATCCATAGTACCGCCTGCGGAATCCACCGTTAAAGAGTGATGCCGCAGGTAGGATCAGCTGGGGTTCAGTTCTCCGTAACGTTTTGACGCAAGCCATATGTCTATCGTGATCTACTCTTATCTCCGTTACTCCTCGACCCACACGCCGAACAAGCAGTGCCCGAACGAGAGACAGGGCCAACAAGATCACCCGCGAAGAGGGAAGATGCATTCTTACCCCATGAGATGGCTGGCGCTTTACAGGTAGAGAGAACCTTTGGAGGATCCTCTATCCAAAGCTGGGACAACGGTGCACGGTAAGGTTGAGCTCTTGGTAATTCTACTGCTTATCCTTCTTCCCTGCCAGTATCACTCTTTCTCCCTCTCTGCATCCATCAATTGCCTGTGAGCTGCTGTCTAAGCAGAGCTTTCGTTCGTCTCTTCACATGTTCCCTGCTTTCTCCGAGCCGTCTTAGCTAAACGCTGAAAATCCTATCCTCATTGTCTCTGGTTCTGCGTGGTGGCAGGTGGCGAGCCCTTGCGGATCTAGAAGCAGAAGCAGCTTCCGCTCATGCAGACCGACTAGCTGCCCTCAACTCCTCTAGCTGGAGCCAGCAGGTAAGCCTAAGGAGCTCATGGTTGGAGTATTAGGAACCACGGCGCTGCTGAAAACGAGAGAGGACATCCTCCCAGAAGGGAAGGGATGCGAGGATCTGGCGAATTGACAAGAGACAAAACTAAGACCTTACGTCACCGTTGCGCAGTCTGAGCTTCGAGAGCAGTTCCAGCCAATTCAGAAATCGGCCAAAAGCGCCACTAGGGAGGAGCCTGCAATGACCAGAAGACGGGAGAAGGCGGCCCCCAAGGCGTCTGTCAAAGGCTCGAAGCTTGTGGTGAAGATTCCCTCCGGTCCTTCCTCCTCGTCCGCTGCTCCTAAGAAAGCGAAGGCCGCGGGCAAAGCCTTAGTGCCAGGTACCGCCAAGAGTGTAAGAGCGGCGGGGCGAGGAAGGAGGACAGCTGGACTAGGGGAAGAAGCTAAGAGGGTCCAAACTTCTGCTTGGAAGTAGAAAATGAGAACAGGAAGGAAGAATGACAAATAGAGGGAGACAGCTCTTTGCAGCAGACGCTTGGAAAGAGGACAATTAGTCCTGGTAGAGAAGAGAGCACGGGAGAAGAGATATGTTACATTCAAAATATTACTATGTGGCACGAGGGGCGGCATGAGGCGTGCTGGCCACCTCTCTCTAATAGATAGACGGCATTTAGCTGAATGTAGATAGCCCAAGACGATGCGAACACGAGTGAGGAAGAGTCGATAGCCCCTAGGCATTATAAATAGAGAAAAGTACGAGCTATCGCCTTTCAGTCTTGTTCCTGACAGTGATCAGCGGCGTGGCGAGTGTAGGTAGGACGTTGTCCTTAGAGATTCGGAACCTAGTTGGATCAATCTTACCCTGCAGCCATGATGAAGAGGGAAGACAGAGAGTCAATTGGTGCGCAGAAAGGGCAAAGGTATTAAAGAGAGAGATGGCGACCTCTCCCGAGCAAGAGATAGGTAAACCATCATGCCAGTTAACCCCACAGCAGCTCTTCAGTATCTGTCTACTCACCAGTATTGGGCCGATAGCTGCTCGAGAGGTAGATGATGAAGAAGAAGAAGAAGAAGTAGAGAAGATGGATTGTGCCGCAATGCGCTGTCGACTGCTTGCCCTCCCTTGTCCTAGTGGCATCGACTGCTTCGGGAATTTGACCCTCTTCGCTTGCAAGGTGTCCGCCTCTACGGGTTCCAGGAGAGGGACAGAGAGACCTAGACTCCTGGCTTCTTGGGCCCTGGCCTGCACAGCTTTCTTCTTGGACCTCATCGCTTGCCGCAGCTTTTGGTTAGCAGAGTAATCATCCTTCAGGACTTCCTGGACTTTCAAGAGCCCTAGCACCTCCTTCGATCGAGCACGGCTGACAGCCTTGTCTTGCTCTTCGTGCTAAAGAGAGGAGTTCCAAGGAAGTATGACGAGAAGCAATGAGAGGTATTAAGAGAAATGGCCAATGGTCAGCTTAGGGGAGAAACAAATAAAGACTTCAAAGCCCAAGCAGGAAGGAGCAGCAAACGGATCCAAAGGCACCAAAGGATCAAAGATTATCGTCATACGCAACTCTTTAGCCCCCACAAAGGAAGGACAGGGTCCTCACCTCCAGGCGATAGAACGGGTTCTCCGCAAGCTTCTTCTTTGTCTCTTCATCGCCAAGCTTCAGCGTCTCTGCTGCCTCAGGGTCAAAGTCCTCCTCTTTCTTCCTCACGCCACTGACCATCTTGTAGGTGCAGTTCTGTGGGTCTGTCTGGATCACCATCTCGCCCTTGCAGTCGGTGCATCGCATGGAGAACTCCCATATTGTCGTGCTGAAGTACTTTCCTGCCTTCTTCTTCTCCGCATTGTAGCGCACGCCCTTGCCGATGTGAGTCTCGCATGCTAGGTAAAAGAGAATGATAGTTCTATGAGCACGTGGGGTAAATGACGAGGGACTGAAGAGAAAGATAAAATGGAAAGATGTAACAAGAGATCCGCATGCCACGTTGAAGTGATCTGCTGGGTCAAGATTGACAAGGATGAGATGTAATACTGCTCAAAGGGCCAGCCTCGAGCACTAAGGATTGCGGCTGAGAACGAGGATTTAACCAGGTCAAGACCGCCGAAGAGAAAGAAAGAGAAGGAGAAGCAGATATCTAGGTAGATAACGAAAGAGAGAGAGGGATAGAGACATTTGTAGGTAGCGATGTCAAGGTAGAGCGCTACGAGCCGTCTGAGTCTTCTACTTACTCGTGCACCAGACATTGAAGGGCATCTCAAAGCGAACCACCAGAATGCCCTCATCTAGCTTACGTGCCCGCTTCCCCAGCGGATGTGACTGCAAGCGGGACGGAAGAGAGCAAGAGAGCGAGGAAGAGAGGGAGCGGTTAGCACCAATTCATAGGTCATGCGGAAGACCCAGGGCTTCAAGAGTCACGGCACGGTGCATAGGTGTCGAGACAAACTTCTTGACTTCATGGAACACGGTAAACGAGAAGTTGAACAAAGAAGAAGAAGAGAGAGAGAGAGAAGAGGAGAGAGAAGGAGGAAGAGAGGGAGAGAGAGGGAGAGAAAGAGAGCACCTTCTGGAACTTATTGATCCCGCCTTGGTCTGGAGTCCATTCCGGTGGATAGTAGTAGTTATCGGCCCGCGACGCCGCAAGGGACGACATGGTTGCTAATGGCTTAGCAGAGACGGGATGCCGCTCACTCCGCAGTCACTGCAGCTCAAGACAAGAATCTGCCCTGACGCGTGGATCTACAAGTGGCTAAAAGCAGAGAAAGACCCGTCCCCAAGCTTAACCTCCAACTGCAGTTCCTGCTTCTGGTCTGGAGATAACGTGGCAAGTGCTGCCACATCGCGCTGCTGACAAGTTGGAACACTGTCCTTTGGCTGTCTCCTCTCTCTCTCTCTTGGTTTCCGTTCTCCTCTCTCTCTGTCCCTCCCTCTCTGTCTCTCCCTATTCTTCCTCTTCTCTCCTCGCCTGTCGTGCTTCTCTACTCTTTCTTCATGCTCCAATAAACCTACTTTATCAGGAATAAATACAACCCTTAATGTCATATCTATGATAGCTAGATAGCCGTTAGCGGAGCTTCAATAAACCCACAATTCAGCCTCTAAGAGTTCCGTGATAATGGGATTATCTACCGGAGAAGCTGGGTACTCCGCCGCCTGAAGCTCAACGTTGTCTAATAAAGAAGGGCTGTACATGTCAACCATAAATAGCTTCTTAAGGTGACTGTACCCTGCAAGTGTCTCCGGGTTATTGCAGTGGAAGAAGAATCCTAGGAAGAGAGCGCAACCCGACACCCGTCAACCTCTATTTACTGCCACCACCTCCAGCCTGCTGACATCCACGCTCTCTTACAATGAATGGCCTGCAAGGGGTTCCGGGCACTGTAACCCATCTTGGCTGATGGGCGGCGTCTGTCCTCGCTCAGATAGCTTTCTGGAGGAGATACTCAGGAAATTTGGTACTTGCTGGAAGATGTTCAAGACTTCTGAACGTCAGGAGTCGCTACTTTCATCTCCCTCTGGGTAGCAGCAGAGCCAGTGATCGCTATCTAGGGCAGGGAAGTGCCATGAGCCTTGGGTTTTCAGGTGCTGGATCCTCCGCGAATAGACTGGCGGCTCAGTAACCTTCACTTTGTGGTTTTGGTACCTTGAGAAGGGCAGGGGCTTAGGAGAGGAGCCCAGCACCGAGAATATAGATGAAGAACCACTAAATAGACGAAACATGCGAGACGAAGAGGAAGATGACTGGGTCGACAAAGGACCGGGAGGAAATAGCCGTCGAACGGAATGGAAGACAGAGCGAAACGATGTAACAGGTTTCGAACAAAGAAGTGAAGCGAGAGATGCCGAGATCAATGCGTGGAGGAAACTCGGCGGGCTGGGAAGATTGGGGTAACAAAAAAACAAGGGAGCCGGACGGGGTAAAGTTGAGATAGAGGGCAGTAGGAGAAAGCGGAAGAATGTGGGGAGGCAGGACAGAAGAGAGTCAAATCAAAGCAAGGAGAATCACTGTAGAGAGAAGAGGAGAGTGACAAAGTGCGGGATGCAATGGCGAGTTGGGAAGTGCTATCCACTTTGGCCCCTAGCGATGGTGAGAGCGGTAGAAGGAGACAAAATAACCCCAATGCCCATACGATGGGTAGACAGCTTGAATAGAAGGAGACAGAAGAAAAGATGAACAGAAGGACTCTCGTGTCTGTCCTTACCCTGTGAGATCGAACTTCACTTGGTGTCTCTCTTTCCACCTCTCAAAGGATCGCTGCTGCAGCATTTGAAAGTGATGGTCGCGCATCTCGTCGTTGCTGACCACCAATGTCCGCCCTCCTAGCCATACGGCAGCGTAGAGCCAGTACCAATCGTCATTGTTCCCAGGAGCCACGGTAAAGAGGATCTAAGCGCCAGAGGCGGTTAAATCATCAGAGGAAGAGGGAGAGACAGAGTGAGGTATTGAAGCGAGATGCAAAGAATAAACGAAAGGCTACGCTACCTTCTTTTCTTTCCAGGAATTCACGATAGGCTGGGCTGCTGGTGGGAGTGTCAAAGGGTCGAAATGTCGCCTGTGAAGAACTAGAAGGACCTTCTTCCCTAGGTCCTCGTAATGCTGGACCACACTATTTATCTGGGGGAAGCTGAAGGCTCCACTGTAGAGAGAGAAACGGAGCAGCGGCAAGTACACGCTAAGTGCTCAGAAGTTTCTGTTGCTCTCTCGTCTCTCACTCTCTTCTCTCCCCGTTTCCTCCCCTATATACGATCCCTTCTTCTCATTGTCTGTGCATTGAGGTTTCAGCCCTGCATTTATGACTCCTAACTCGCTAGAGCAGCTACATTCATCCCATCATCAACACATATCGCTCTTCCACTGCTGCCTGCCCCCTGTCTAGCCTGTTCCGTGTCAGTATTACTCTTACCCTGCGAAATTTTGTTTATAATAACCGACGTTTGCGCCGTCAATGATGACTTCATATGGTTGAGCTGTCTGCTCGACCTGCTTCGCCAGCCACTCCTTGTAGCTGGCCCATTGTTTGGCGCGTCGTTCGCTGGAGCGAACCAAGCCGTCAATCTAAGCAAAAAGGAAAGAAAAGGTGAGGGAAACCTCCTACGTTTAAGTTGGTGCTGCTCGTCTCTTTACCATTCCCTCCTTGAAGACTCTAGACCCATGCGCACTTGAGGCCAACCCTTAATAACTAGCCTCAGTCATTTAGCGTCTCGATGACTCGGCAGCCGTTCAGAAACAACTAGGAACGGGAGTAATGGTCACACGATCTTCTATATCCTTCCCCGGATCCCCTGGTCTTTGCTTGGCCTCCCTTCAGTTTCCCCTGCTTTCCCCTAGCACTTTTTTCAACTCTTTCCATCTGGAGGTTCTCCAGAGTCTTCTCATATGTGCCCGGAAGATTTATTGTACCTGAGTCTTGAGACGCGTAGCGTCTTCCTCCGAGAGCTCTACCGACTCCAGTGTGGAGCCACTCAGTGAGCAGATGCCCCTGTGATAAGCACAGCGGCAACTCAGCTCAGATGCCCAGGAACGTGGAATAACATGAAGATGTAGACGGAGGGAGAGATAACAAAGAAGAGACCTAAGAAGGGGAAAAGGAAAGTACTCCATCGTCTGGCCTGCCGCACGTGCCAAGAAATTTTGTCAAACACTTATAGAGAAGAACTATAGAGTCTACCTCTCGTTTACTGTCTCCTCTTGCACTTTCCACTTGCTAAGGCCCAGCTCTGGTTCCTTGCTGCAGAAGAAGACGGAGTTCAAAGGATTAGTCTCCTCTAGTTACTCCCGTGCTCTCTTTCTCTTGCCATCCTTACATTCCAAACCATCCGCGGACCACTTCCCAACTGGCCCTCGACGGGACGAGAATGTCCTCTGCAAACTCTTTTAAGGTGGAGTAGAAAGCGTCCTGGCTAGAGTGTGAGAGAGACGGAACCTTGTTCGTCTGTTTCTTAGGCATTGTTGGTACAACGTACCTTGTCTCCTAGCCTGCAACACATCTGAAGCAGCACCCGGTAGTCTGCCTCAGTGACAGCAATCTTCTTCTCTCGCATAATAGAGTATAGCTCAAAAGCCCTTGCTTTCTCCTGTTACACCAAATGAAGAAATCTGGATTAGCGCAGTCAGGGTAAGTTCCATCCTTTCTCTCTTACTCCTCTCTGTGCCCATGTCTTCCTTCTCATCTTATCCTCCTCTCGCTACTTGCATGCTGCGTCTAAACAACTTTGCCATCTTTCTCTGTCAGTAAGTTCATCACATCATCCGCTCTAGGGATTACTCTCATCAGGCCTTACCCCTGCACGGCAAACTGCTTCCAGCAGGGGAGAAATGGTCCGCAGCTTTGGGAGAATGTCTGCCTGAAGCATCTCATGCACCAATTCCATCCCTTTCTCGGTATCGCTGGTGGCACTATCGGAGAAGTCTTTATGGTAAGAAACTGCAATCCTCGAGGTGTGCAGATCGGAACCGAAAGGAGAGGAGGGTGAAGAAGGAAAGAGAGAGTAAATGGCTGAAGGTCATGGCATAGAGACACAGAGCAACCAAGAAGAAAGAAAAGGAAGGAGCAGAAACAAGAACAGAAGAGTGTGCATTGTCGACTCTCAAGATAGGAAGAGAACAGCAAGAACAGGAGAAGAGCCAGGACAGGGATTGGAGACCTGCAAAGTTTGATAGCAGAGGTGTAGCCAAGTTCTCCTATAGATTCCTTAGACGATCCATTCCCGTGAGCTCTCACATAGTCCATCAAGGCGAAAGCTTCCTCTTTGCACTCTGGCCCACCGACAGCGCAGAGGTTCATCAACATGCCAGCCATGTAGGAGTCTGGTATCAGCTTCTTGGCGCGCATCTCATGGAAGAGTGAAATTGCCCGCTGATGGTCTGCTCGACTACTGCAGTCCTCTAAGGTCTTTCGGAACTCGTACATCTCCTGTTTGGCTGGAGACTGGCCGAAGTAAATCAAGACGTAAGCCTCGTCCTCTCTGTGACTAACCTCTGTAGACAACCTACCAGAGTCTTCCTCTTCTTCGCTGCCCTACTCGGCTTTGGCTTTGAGCTCTTCTCCTCCCCACACCCGTCTGCTTGTGCCTCGCTAACTCCGTTGGCCTCCGCCATGTCTTCTGATGCAGGGCGCTTCGCCATATCGCACAACAAACCCAAGATAACCTTCCAGCAGAAGCTTATCAGCTCCCTTCGCCTCCTTCCCTTCACTCCTCGAGAGCCTCTGAGCCTATCAGCACGCAATGACCTCAAGGCAAAGCTCTAGCAGACGGAGAAAAGGCGATAAAAGCTCTGTCCACAGTCTCCATCATCAGCCAAGAGCCAAGCGTCATCAGAAGAAAGAGTGAATGGAGGAGACTCGCATACAAAACTGATCCTCCACAGTAATCAAATAGCAGTCACTAACAACTATTCTATCATAGATTCAGACCTTTGATCTATCAGCTGAAGATCACCCAGCTCCAGGGGGTGCCCTGGAGGCAAAACTTGAAGATTTTTATTGCGTTTTGATCGATGATGTGAAGACCTTGTCATTATTTTCGGGTGAAGCGTTTGCCGATGGCGCGGTGGCGGCCTCATGTGTGGGCAATGTGTTTTGTCTGCCGGCGAAGCTATTGAGCGCCGCTAGTCTCCAACTCTCCTGGACTTCGGGTCGCGTCCGCGTCCTGTTTGCTTGAGTGCAGGAGAGCAGCCGACAACAAAATGGAACCCTGTCTGGCTTGCATGCCGGTTAAGTGCGAGTAAAGTAGCGGTAGACAATCGGGTCGAGAGACGGATCCTCTTCCGGAAGCTCTGCACTACAGCCGTTGGCAACTAGGCTGTGGCTGGAGGAGAGTATGGAATCCTAGGGCAGGGTTGTACCCGAATGATTGAGATATAGCTCGACATACTACATGGGCCAGACGGCAGACCAGTATGCGACAACTATTCAGGTGAGCGGACTGAGGAACCGTTAATTTGGGCCCTTCGCTTCCTTGGCTCTCACCATTGCTCCAGTCGACATTCAGGGGCTATCGTACCCGAAGGTTGGTTATCCACGGGATACGAAGAGAGTTTGAGAGGCTCTTTGCGAGCATTGAAGAGCTGGAAACACAGAGTGGCGAGGGCAGAAAGCTCCATGCCAAGGCCTTCCCAGAGAAGCCACAGCCAATCCCTCATGTTTACGGTTATGGCTTTACGTCTTCTAGCCAACCACCGGTAGCGCCAGGTGATCGGCTTGAGAGAACTAGTCCGACGTTAGGCCCGGGGGAGCCTGGGAACGCAGGAGAGCGCTTCATTCAATGGCGAAGTACACGGACTTTGTGCCGTCCGACTTTCATCATGCGGGAAGACGAATCTTCATGGAAGAAGAGGCTTCCAGTGGGCTTCAAGTCACGCACGCGGCCTTCTCCGACACAAGACAATGGTAACGGGACGGACTCTTTGCCTGCTACAGTTAATACGGAACTCAAGGGTACCGAGCGCCCATTTGAAGAGGGTCATCTGGGAGGTCCACATGCAGACAATCCACAGATCGAATATACGACCGGCACACAGCCTCACAACGCAGAAGCTTCCGATGTGGCTCACCCGGAAGGAGAAGAGTCCGTCTACGTAGCTGAGTTAGGGACCGCCAGCTCCTCTACTAATAAAGAACCAACGACATCGATCTCCAATGCAGAAGTACCTGTCCTCGGCTCCACCAGTCCCACACAGCCAGAAGAAATACTCAGCAGTATAGTTGACGAAGGGAAAGAGGTCGACAAGGATCACACTGAAGTCTCAATGAGGTCAGGGCAGATTGACGGACCTCCAGTCCAGAAAGAAGAACGGGAACCGTCGACTGTCAATCCTATGAGCGTCGAGGCCGAGAGCCCTGAGGCATTGGCCCAGCGTTATACAAAGGAGGAACTACTACAGCACATCCGCTGGGCTGAAGAAGCTCTTGCAGCGCGATTAGAGGTAAGATCCTCTTGGACTCGGATTCTCATTCCTTCAAAAGTAACTTCGGTGATCGACAGTATCTGAAGGGGCTTGGAGAGACAAGAAGAGGAGAGTGACCCATTGCACCTGTAACGTTCTACCCCTACATTTGCTCCACGAATACTAGGAGGTAAAGGGAACTACCGGTTCAGGGCATATAGTCTCGAAGTCGCTCATACTGCAGCCAGCATGTCTCCTGAGGGTCTCTACATAGATTGCATGTCGCTTCAACAAGTGTGAAGACGGCGAGGAACTACAAGGGGACAAGCCTTCGACATCCCCCGCTTTCTAGAGTTACGGGTCAATAACCTTACAATGAGTCTTTGGTTTGCTTGAAGAGGGCAGGCATAGAATGCCCTCTGAAGGAGGTGGACCTTCTTGAAGTTGCCGGTCCTAATCCATATTCGTTATATTATCGTTGTGCGGCCAGGAGTACTTCCACTCACCAGGTCAACAGCTGGAGTTCATGAAGATAGGGCAGCCGAGCAGTCAACATGGCCATGATCTAAGTAGGACTTTTGAGACTCTGGGCTTACAAGGAAAGGAGGGAAATAAATAGACAATTTTACTGGATTGTGAGCTCCCCTTCGTGGCTCAAACGTTGACCATCTTCCAGATGTCATCGAATCTTCGCATATGGATCTGCTCCCACCTATTGACTATCTGCGACAGCTCCAGCTGTTTCCCTGTCCCTGCATCCACCACAAGATGAGGGCAACTGGACAGGCAGGAGGAAGTGATGTCTTGAGATGTCCGCTGCAAGGCTTGAATAAGCCGCTGGAGGTAGGGCAAGTCCAGAGGAGGACAAACTGCATCCCCGTGCTCTGAGAGCTCGTTATTCAACCTATGATACGTGGTGCAGATGCTTTCAGCCCATGCTAGCTCCTCAGGGTTTGAGATGCTAGCCTTAGATATGACTCGCACTCCCAGCTTGAGGGCTTCTTGAACAATCTAGCAAGCCATATATCGGAACAGCGAGGCACCTCTTAGTCACCAGAGTTCTCTCAGATTGTTGAAGACATGCAGCTACCTGGAGGTAGGCCAGACAGCTCCTCAAAATGATTACTTCATTGCCGCGCACATGTGACTCAAACTGCACATCTCCGTAGGAATCTCTACCTAGGAAAGGATCTGGGTCATCCTCTTCCGCGCTGGGTCCGGCACCTGTCGCCGATTCTAGCACTTCTGCGGTCTCTTGTAAAATGTCTTTCATAAGGAGAACACACTGAGGTTACATCGCAAGCCCATTAGTCAAGAAGCTGTCCCTAGGCATTTGCAGGCGCTTGGTCCACGTTACCTGCAGCATCTCCTTCTTTGTTGCTTGAAGATTTGACTTCGCGGTAGATTTCATCGCCTCACATTGCTCCCACACGCGGCCTGTCAGCCCTGCCAACGCCTTCTTATCCCCTGTTTGGGCGGCCTTCACAAGATCAATCACGCAACAGAGGATTGCGCTGAGGAGGGCCTTAGCAAAAGTCTTTCATCTATTAAGTGGAAACGTGGAGCGTCGTTCTGCTTACCGAATGCCAAGCGTTATTGTGCCTGTCAATGCACCGCCGGTGCCAGTGTAGAGGCAAACGGTCATGGCGTCTCGAAGCTTCTGAGCTGGTTCCAGTATGGCCCGACACACGGAGCTGACCTCCTCAGCTTTGGCAGCCTCCGAGCAGACCAAAGAAAATTTCGTAGCCTGGTGTGCAATTGTGCCTGCAGCCTGTCACCAATGCACGGAAAATTGAACAGGTCAGCATTCAGCGCCAAGGAGTTGGTGCTGCGCGTTAGCCCTCACCGCTACAAGCACATTCCACGCTACATTATAGTCCGTGTTGGATTCCCAGAATTTGGGCACTCGGAGAGCAGGAACGTCGGGGTCCCGCTCCTCGTGTTGCAAAGTGTTCATCTTTAACTCTTCAAGCTCCTTCAGGAGCTCCTCGAAGCTCTGCTGAATATCAGATGACATTGTGCAGGAAGTCCACTAGTGTGTGAGCTTGGCCACCGCTAAACAACTACTCTCACGCGCCCTCGCTGGTTAGCCTCCAGCTTCTCAGGATTCTTAACACAGTTTGATCCCTGCGCTTTGAAGCTTCTTCCCTTCCAACTCCAGCAGCAGGCTGAGCTGCCCGATGAGCCAAACGGAGAGGGGAGGAGGTCTAGCGCCGCAGCTGATGCTTCATAGGCAGTGCGATGAAGACCACACACAAAGAAGTTTCGTCCATGGTTCTGAAGCCAGCACCGAGGTCCGCCTCCTTCTCCCTCCTCTTTCCTCTCTGTGCCTCCACTCACTCCCCATACTTCCCTCAATACCATGACATGACGTTAGCGGCTAGCACACAAATATCAATAGTAGAATCAGAATCTCAAGTATTTGAGGATAATCAGTTATTGATTCTCGGGATGGATCGATCCTGTCGTGATGGTTCTGACGGGACGGGTAGGTAATAGAGATAGATATGTTCTTTTTACCCTATGTAGACCTTGGCGGATGGGTGGGATGGTCAGAATGGGCTTTGGTCGGGCTTTTGTTTTCTGGTCGTCGATGATGGTCCCTTGATGATCTCATAGAGAGAGAAAGAGAGACAGCCATTCTCTCCCTCTCTCTCTCTCTCTCTCTCTCTCTCTCTCTCTCTCTCTCCTCTCTCTGTCTCTCTTTTTCTTCCTCTCCCTGTCTCTCTCTCTCTCTGTCTCTCTCTCCCCCTCTCTCCCTCCCTCTTCTCTCACTCTCTCCGTCTCTCTCTCTCTTGCTCTCTCTCTCTTGCTCTCTCTCTCTCCCTCTCTCTGCCTCTATCTCTCCCTCCGCTTATCCATCTCCTGCATCCATCCTCAAAAGCTCTACTACTCGTACAGCTGTTCATTTTACCTACTAGGTATTGCAGAAAGATCTTGCAGACACATTCTGAAGCTCTCGGGGCTCTGCTTGGCGACTTTCTGACAATCTGGGAAGCGGCATTCTTGAAGCTCCAACCCTCGGAAGACGCCCGCAGACAAAGATGAAGGATCTTGCAAGCTTCCAGATGACCCTAAAGGGTAAGTATCCCTCTCCTCCACCAACCGTGCAACCTTTCTCTCACACTGATGGATCCCACCTTGGCTTGTTTCCTTGCAGCTCTCAGCGGCACTCCTGCAGGCCTTGCCCTCCTCGCTCTCGGCGCGGCCTTCACGCTCCGCTTTGCCATCGGAGGTCTCCTAGCCTTGTACACTTTCTTTCTCCGGCCCGCGAAGAATCTTAAAAAGTATGGCTCTTGGGCTGTCGTGACTGGCGCCACCGATGGCATTGGAAAGGCGTATGCTATTGAGCTGGCCCGCAGAGGACTGAACGTCCTGCTGATCAGCAGAACCACCTCCAAGCTCGAAGAAGTGCAGAAAGAGATCTCTGAGAAGTATAACAAAGTGACAGTGAAGACTTTGGTCGTTGATTTCTCAGACTTTAATGAGGAGATCAGAAATAAGACGAAGGCAGTCCTAGAAGAGATCAAGGACATCGCCGTCCTGGTCAACAACGTCGGCCTCTCTTATGATTTCCCGATGTTCTTCTCCGAGCTTGAAGAGAAGGCTGTGAAGAACCTGTTAGAGCTGAACGTGAGCTCTGTTGTCTGGATGACCCGCCTGGTTCTGCCTCTGATGGAACAGAAGAGGAAGGGCGCCATTGTGAACATTAGCTCCGGCTCCTCTGTTCTTCCTTGCCCGTTGCTATCTGAATACTCTGCAGCCAAAGGGTTAGTGTCGCTGTCGCTTTGCACGAGGGGCCAGCTCTGGCTCTTTGTCGCCCTCAAGACCTCTCCTGTCCCCCAGATTGTTGCCAATGCTCCCTTCTTTCTCCTTCTTTGCTTGACTCTTTCGACACTTCCCACCATGTCTTGTCCCCTCTGTCTCAGAAGAGATACTTCCTTGTTTCGCCTCTGCTTTTGACGTGCCTGTCACTTGCCTTGCTGACCGCATGAGCCCCTGACAGTCGTACTTTTGGTCCGCTTTCCTGGGTCTCTTTTTTCCCACCTAGCCCTTGAGGCCTAAGATTATTGGCTCGCAAGGACAGCTAGTATGCTCTTCTGCATCCTGTTACTTTGTTCATCTTCCCAGCCCCGCTCTCTCTCTCTGTCTGTGTCTTTCTCACAAGCACTCTTTCACATCTGCTAGGTTTGTGAACAGCTTCACCCGTTCGCTGGCCAAGGAGGCGAAGGCCAAGGGCGTGGACGTGCAGGTCCAGTTCCCAATGTTCGTCACGACAAAGCTCTCCAAGATTCGTCGCGCGTCTTTCTTCACGCCCAGCCCCAAGACTTTTGCAGTGCACGCTGTGAACCAGATTGGCTATGAGACGGCGATCTCCCCTTACTGGCCCCACGCTCTTCAAATCTTTGTCGTGAAGCTCTTTCCTGAGTGGCTCCAGAACCAGGTGAGCTCCTAGGATACGTCTGGAGGTGAACCTTGGGAAGGAGATAGGCGGAGGGAATCGAGGGTGATCGAAGAAAGAGGTGATTTCAAGAGATTTCTGAGCTGTGGAGAAGTAGAGAGTGATTGGGAGGGGAAGGAACAGGCTGATGCCTCAGTAGAATTTAACTTAGGGCGTTGGGAGTACCTGAACAGGGTTTAGCCGCACTGAAAGAGAGAGAACGGCGAGAGAGAGGACCGAAGAGGAGAGCAAGAGCGACCGGGCGCGAGAGAGCAACCGAAAAAGAGGGAGAGCAACAGAAAGAGAGTAACTGAAAGAGAGAGAGATTGAAAGAGAGAAGGGAGAGGGAAAGAGTGCTGCGCTGGGCGAGTTGGAGGTTTGAGGGATATGGAAAAATGGAACTGGACCCCTGAGAAAGTTAGCTCTGCTCTCTCATTATTACTGTTACAATCTCTTCATGGTGCAGATCGTGTGGAGCCAGCACATCTCTCTACGCAGCCGCGCTCTGAAGAAGCTGAAGCAGAAGTAGAGAGCCCTGCGTGACCATAAAGGATACTATAAAAGAGCGCTGCTCAAAGCTACCTTGAGGTAGTAATACATAATGTTAGACATCTGGCATCGTCCAGTTCCGTTCGTCCTCTTTGTTTTGCTCTCTCTCCCCCTCTCTCCCTCTCTCTCTGTCTTCGCGCTGGGCCTTAGAATGCCGCCACTATGCTTGGGGAGCACTAAGCGGAGCGAAGACTGTGGATCCAGGCCGTGACATTGTTCGTGGCTGACTCGAGATCTGTAAAGACAAGGAGGAAGTGAGACACTCTGTTCGGACGCTTTGGGCGTGGTTAGAGAAAGACAACTGAAGGTAGACAAACCAGAGAGATAACAAACGCTGGGTAGACGGAGGAGCAGAGATCCTGAGAGAGAGAGAGATAAAAATTGAGCTGCTACTCTTACCTGTGGCTCCATTTTTCACTAGCCAGGGCGAGCCAAGGAGCACTTCGCACGGCAACCTATTGTTGCTCTACAAAGTTGTTGGACGGCTTCTTGTGAGTCAAGGGAAGAAAGTATCATTCCTATACGCACTTACATCCTTCTGGACGCAGCTTGAAATGAAGGAGCAGAACTCAGGAGAAAAGTGCTCTATGGACACCCAGCGAAGCAAGCGTTAGTGATGGCTGAATAGAGAGAGAGGGAGGGAGAAAGAAAGAGAGAGAGAAAGAGAGAAAAGAAGAAGATATAACGCTTGAAGATGAAGATAACTAGCAAGCAGCAGTAGTTACCTGGGTTCAAAGTCGGCGTCGGATAATCCAGCAGAGTTTGGACCAACTGCACGAGATGGCGTCAGTCTCTCTAGCGCTCTATGGAGACAACCACACGTCTGTTCCCATTTCCTTATTCGCTCGTCTTCTCTCTTTCATCTCTCTCAAATCTTCTCTTCCACTGTCATTCCGTTTTCACTCTCTGTCGTTTCTCACTTTTCTTATCGTTGCTCATTCTGGTCCCCGGCTGTCGTCTTGAGCACGGCTAGCTAAACTGTACTCTGCTCTGCTTCTCATTCTCTCTCTCTCTTTCATTCTCATTCTCTCTCTCTCTCTCTCTCGCTCCCCCTCCCTCTTTCTATCTTTTTCTCCCTTCTCTCCCGTTCTCACTGTTCTCCCTCATGCACACCCCTAAGTTGGTCTGACGGTTCAGGTCGCCCTCGGTCTAGCTTCTTCGGTGCTGCTGGCTTAGATTCTTACCTCGATATAGTTATCACTGACTGGGTAAGCGAACCTTCCTGTCGCACACTGAATGAGAACGAGACCTAAGCTCCAGATGTCTGACTTATAGCTGAGAGAGAGAGAGAGAGAGAGAGAGACAGGAAGAGAGAGAGAGAGAGAGAGACCGAGGAAGGAGAGACAAATTAGTATTTCGAGACTTCCTTCAAAAGGAGGTAGACAACCATTGAGGATACCTGTAGGGCTTGCCTGCGATTCGTTCGGGAGACATGTACTGATATGTGCCCACGAAGGTAGAGCACATCGCTAGTTGTCAGACAGATGTTAGTGCCAGATATCCGCGAGGCCATACGAGGTAAGAGAGTATTGAACGTTAGGGGTTAAGCAATTGGGAGGCGGAGGCGAGAGCGAGACAAAGGGAAACAAGAGAGAGAGCGAGAGAGAGCTACGTCTGGAAGGCATGATGACTCCAGAAGCGGTCAAGACTACGCGGAATCGTGACAGAGGGCCAAGAAAGAGCAAGCACACGTAAGAAGCAGAGGGAGCTTTGGAAGCCTGAAGACAAACGCAAAAGAAGACCGCAAGAGAGAGAGAAAGACAGACACAAAGAGAGAGAGAGAGAGAGAAAGACACAAGGAGACCGAGAGAGTGAGAGCGACAGGATATGCCTTCTATAATTGGTCACCTATGGAATCTTTGAGCTCCTTCGTGATGCCGAAGTCAGCGAGCTTCACTTGTCCCTTCCCGTTGATTAGGATATTGGATGGCTTGATGTCTCGGTGCACAATCTTTCTCTTCTTGAGATAACAGAGTGCAAAAAGCATCTGGTAGGCCATGTTAGCCAGAGCGCGCTCAGGAATGCGCTGTAAGGACGCTAGCAGGTCAGTTATAGCACCGCCATCCATGAACTCCAGCGCGATTGAGATAGCTCCGTCCCGGTAGAACGCACCGTAGAACGTCACGAGACAGGGGCACTGCAGCCAGGTAGGGATTGAAAGGAAAGAAAGAGTAAAAAAGAGGGGGAGAGAGAGAAAGAGAGAGTCGAAGAGAGAGAGAGAGTTAGAGTGACCCAGTCATCATACTAGGGAGGCTACGGTGGTTGCCACGTCACAGTCCTCTCAGCCACAAGGCCTAGCCAGCCCAACATGCCTATCCCTGAGACATTATAAGCTCTTCCCTGCACCTTGATCCCCTATCCTCAGCAGCTCCTCCGCAGCCAAAACGTCTTAAACCCCGATCGCCGCTACCCTTAATTGTTGTCCTCGGTACAGTTAGAAGACCAGCTCATACCTGTGCGTCAAAGAGCGTCCCCACTTCCCTGAGAAACTGGTCTCTCTTGCTCTTGTTATAAATGTTGATCACCTTGATCGCTAGAGGCGTGCAGGTGGGCCGGTGCTGGGCTCTAAAGACGACGCTGCTGTTGCCAGCGCCGATGCGCTCAAAGTAGTCGAGCTCCTCGTGCACCACTGTGAAGGTCTTTGGGCTGTCTCTCATCACCACGCCGGTGCCGCTCACAGCTACATCGCCCTTGATGAAGACCTCGCCGTCCATGTCAAAGGAGTCATACATGGAGGATGACATGGTTGAGAGAGACAAAGTGACTCAAACGCCACAAACTGCACGTGCCAGGGGTACGAGTGAGAATAACAAAGCGAGAGAGAGAGAGAGAGAGATCGCGATCGGAAAGACAGTCGCGCTTTAGAGCTTCATCAGAGCTTCAAGACAGTCATCACACTCTCCTGAGCACAATCTGAGCCTCGCTGCCGTCCCCATCTGGGCCCGGATGATAGCATGATCTCTTCTTTCTCTCTCCCTCTCTCTGTAGAAAGACAAGGATTCTATTCACTAAGCGTAAGGTCGACAGGAGAAGATCCGCTGAGATCTAAGAGGCGATCATCAAGGTGGAACTGAGGATCCTACGAGCAGAACACATGCAGATGCCGCGGGCTGCAGAGGCAAAGGAACTGGACAGCACTAAGATATCAACAACAGCATGACAAGACTGACAGAGCAAAAAGAGAGAAAGAGACAAACAATAGGAAAGAAGAGAGAGAGAGAGAGAGAAGAACTGGAAGGCACTGTGCTAGCAGCTTCCACGCCGCCGCAGACTGAATGGCGCCGTGACCCCTCAACACACAGAACAGCGGAGGCTCAAGCACATTGAAGTTAAGGACGATCGAGGCTTCCTCCGCTCTTGCGAGCGCTTCCAGGCCGCCGTGTTGCACTTGCACTCGTCTGCAGAACAGTGTGGGACCGTAGGCGGCCGGTGCTGCTTGACCAACAAAGTGTGCACGAAGGAGGAAAAGGAAACGGAGTAAAAATGGTAGGCTTTATACTTCTTTGCCTTTTAGAAAGATGGAGGGAGGAGGAGGGGACACACAGAGTGAAGGTTTTATAAAGAAAGGCTTAAGAGAAGGGCCAAAAAGGGGAGGAGAGAGAGAGAGAGAGAGAGAGTTGGAGAAGGAAAGAGAGGGCTGAGTGCCTTTAATATTGAGCGATACAAAGATAAGGACCTCGAGACAGACGAGAGGACGTGATGAGAGGGAGAGACGGGAAGTATCAATCTTGCGGCTGGAAGGAGAAGAGTGAGGAGTGTGGACTACGTCTGGGTCACATCGTTGCACTGTCATCGTGAGAGCAGTAAGATCATGCAGGGAAGGGGGAAGAAGAGAAGGAGAGAGAGAGACCCAAGACAGAGTGTCAGAGGAGAGACCACCTAGTTAGTCAGGGGAAGAGGCATGAAAGGCGGAGGTAAAGAGAGAGAGAGACGCAAGAATTCATAGCCGGATAGTGCATGATGTACAACCAGGAAGATAAATGGAGCGAGTGCGAGGCAAGAGAGGGAGAAAAAGAGAGCGACTAGAGAGAAAAGGGAGAGTGTTTATGTGAGTTTGTGTATGTGAGGGAGAGAGAGAGAGAGAGAGAGAGAGAGTGTATGTGAGAGA
>FLMG01001865.1:0-12162 GCA_900088475.1 Hyphochytrium catenoides
AGAGAGAGAGAGAGAGAGAGAAGGCCCAGTTCACAAGCAAAGGAAGTGTCACGTCCTCTCAGTACATAATCCTCCTCCTCCCTCCTCCCCTGAAAACGCTTCTCTCTCTCTCACTCTCTCTCTCTCTCTCTCGCTCTCGCTCTCTCACGCACACACACATAAGGTGCTTTAGATAGTTCTAGGATGGCCTGCAGTTACTTCCCCTACAGTTGCCTCAGGTTGGGCTCCATCAAGGGTCAAGGACGCAATGAGCTGGGTTAGACAAGGCAGCAGGCCTATGTACCGCGGCGACAAGAGCCAAGAAGGCTGAGGAAAAGAGTCCATTCAATTCAGGGAAACAGAAGAAGAAAGGGAGAAGTTGTTCCCCTAAAGGCTGGACTGGGATCAGGTGGTGCAGCCGTGCAGGCCAGCATAGACAGGATGTCCGTCCCAATACGATTCACCGCAGCGCTTAAGGCTGTTGTTTTATCGCGCGTTGCACTCCGCACCTCTCTTATGCTTCTGACAAACTCTGACATCATCATTTAGCCACCCCACTTTGTTCACATTCCTCCTCCACTTGGCAGCAGCCGCTAACCCCTGACTGGAGAAGCAGTCAGCGCTCGAGACTCAAGACCAATGACAAAAAAGAGCCAAGTGCCGATAAATCTCCACTTAACGCCAATAACCTTCATCGTCGAATAGATCTCCGCCGCCTGCTGCCGTGTCTGGTACTATTATCCTGGCTCTGTGAAGTATCCTTTCTCTTCAAGTCCGGCGCCGCCATTGCACGCAGACTCTGTGGCAATCTCTTCCCTCCGTCCTCCTTCTTCTCCTCCTGTTGGCCCATTTAGCATCGCCACCTGCCTTTGGAGAAGAAGAGGCGGTGACATGACGGTGACCACGGAACTGTATGCACAATATTATGACCTCTTACCTGAGATGGTGTGGGTTTGCAGTGAGGATGGCCGTCTTATCTACTTCAGTAGTGCGTGGTATGAATACACAGGCAGCACGGTAGAGCAGTCCATAGACTTTGGATGGATCGATTATCTTCATCCAGATGATCGGATACGTACGTTAGACCACTGGCGAGAGTCTGTCACGCAGAAGAAGTACTATGACATCAAATACCGCTTTAGAAAGCACACAGGCGAGTACCGATGGTTCGTAGCACGCGGCAACCGTAAGAAAGGAACCTGGGTGGGCATCTGTACTGACATTCATGAGAATGTGCAGCTTGCAAAGGAGCTGGAGACACAGAAAGAGCTACTTGCGACAACGCTAAGGCAGCTTCCGGTGGCTGTCATTATTGGGGAGGCACCATCTGGGAAGCTTGCTTTCGCCAACAGTAAACTGGAAGCTTTGCTGAAGTACCCGATGAAGAACTCCAAGGATGTGGGCGAATATAAGGACTGGGAAGGATACCATCCTAATGGCAAGCCGTACAGTACGGAAGATTGGCCGCTAGCAAGGAGCATTATCAAGGGCGAAACGGTGACCAATGAGATGATTGACATGGTGAGAGGCGATCGCACGCGGACCATACTTTCTGTGTCGTCGGCGCCTGTACGGAATGGAGATGGACATATTGTCGCGGGAGTAGTCGTGATGGAGGATATGGACGAGAAGGTCAGGCTCCAGAAAGAAAGACTGGAGGCGATGAACGAGGCGAAAGCTGCCGCTGAGACCTGCCGCTTCAAGTCCAAGTTTATCGCGAACATGAGTCACGAGATCAGAACGCCCATCAATGGGATGATAGGTGCGACCAACCTGCTCCGGACGACTGCTTTAACTGAGGAGCAAGCGGACTATGTTGACATACTTAACGCCTGTGGCCGCCACCTCATGACTCTCGTGGACAACCTGCTGGATTTGTCAAAGATTGAAGACTCTAAGATGGTACTCGAAAAGGTAGACTTCTCGCTCATGGACACCTTAGAGTCAACGATGAAGGTTGCGAAAGCAGCGATCATGGGTGACAAGCCTAATCTGAACCTCACGCTGGTGACGCACAACCTACCACCTTTGGTGCGAGGAGATTCGAAGAGAATAGAGCAAGTGCTCTGCAATTTGGTTGGCAACGCTATAAAGTTCACCCCTGACGGCGGAGAAGTTCATGTCTCTATGGCAGTTAGGTCAGCTGCTGATAACGGCCAAGAGCGTGTTATCTTGGACGCCACCGTCCGCGATACTGGCATCGGCATCGCTCCTGAGACGCAAAGTAAGCTCTTCAAGCCCTTTATTCAAGCGGATCAGAGCACAACCCGGAAGTTTGGTGGCTCTGGTCTGGGTCTTTCAATATGTAAAGAGCTGCTGACGCTGATGGGAGGCGGCATCTCCCTCGATTCTGAGCTGGGAGAGGGGAGTACCTTTCACTTTCACGTCCCGCTAGATGCTGTCTCGAGAGGAGGAGGTCAAAACCATTTTGAAGGAGACAGGGCAGAACAAGAACCCCTGAAGTTGACTGAGCTGCAGCGCTCACAGCTTAACGTGCTTTTGGTGGAAGATAACGTGATTAGCGCTAGGGTGGCTCTGCGATTGCTTGGAACGAATGGATATCGCAAAGCCACTTGGGTGGAGAATGGTCTACTGGCGATAAAGAAGTTTGATAACGGGGAACTCTACGATCTCGTGCTGATGGACTGTCAGATGCCGGTGTTGGATGGTTTTGAAGCCTCACGCTCCATAACATAAGAAGAGGCATATCCGTGCCTATCATCGCACTAACGGCGAGCGCCACCCCGGATGACCGCAAAGAATGCCTCGATAGTGGCATGAACGAGATAGTACTGAAGCCGATTCGCGTCCAAGAGCTGCTTACAAAGATGGACAAGCTACTGGCATCGAAGACATAGTATTCGCTCTCGGGTGACGAGACTAGGCGACAGCGTTAGTTAGGAACGAACGGTTTGTAGCAACAGGCCGGCAGAAGGAAGGGTAGGAGAGCTCCCTCCTTGTGCGCTCCAACCCATTTTTGACCTCGTTTTGGCCCTTCTGCTGCGTCTCTTTTATTTATCGCTCCGTATCATGATGGAGGCACTCTTTGTCATGTCCCAGCATCAGTCTATGCCTTATAATTCCAATTGAAAGCCCTGCTCGTGGCACATTGAACGCCTCTATCGGAGATCATTTGGCCTTTGCTTGTTCTAGCGAATCTTCTTCCAGTATCCTTTGTCTATTACGGCTGTGCCGGAAGTGCTCAACAAAATTGCCCTGCACGAGCTGGACATAGCTTGGCAAAGAGAAGCGGCCACAAAGAGCTCCTGCGTAGAATTGTGACAGGAAACTACTTAAAAGGAGGCGGTTGAAGGAAGGTGTTGCTGGTCCAACTTCTAGAGATAATGACTGACCACCCTGGTGCGCTGAGAGAAGACATGCAACAGGGGATAACTATAAGATGGAAAAGCTATAGTTTATACAGCAGTAGTAATTCAGGATATGCAGATTGTCTGGAAATGCAGTGCCGGTGGAGGACAACAAGTCTGCCCTTAAGCTGAATTTGGGACACTGTCGGCTGCAGAGTCGAAGACACCTTTGGTAGCAAACGGTGCAAAACAAATGAGTAGCGTTTCAGAGAAGCCTGTGGGTCTTTCCGTTGTGTTTCTTATCAAACTTTGTGGTGTGAACTCGAAGCTCTTCGGTCCACTCCTGGGGAGAGCGAAGGGCTTCGTTCTTCGCTCGGATGCATTGCTTAAAGCTCTTGGGCCCTTCGCTGCCCCAATAGAGGATGCTACGCTCACAGTAGTAGGTGCTGTCAACGCAACGTCCAGAAGCGTTGGTATCGTCGTTGCTTGTTGACTCGAAGGGCAGGCGGAGGAGTCCATGAAGCTCAAGAATGGAGAATCAGAATCTCTGCGAAAGGTCAGAAAGTTGAGATTTCGCAGACGTTGCTTCTGACCCTTAAAGCCCATAATCCCAACTATGGGTATCATGGCTAGGTATAATACCTATTGCTCTTTTTAGTGGCTAATATGGGTTTCACTTCAGATGGGCATTATGGGTCACAGCAAACAACAGAAAGATCCTCCGCTGTCCAAAGCGTCATCATCGTGACGAAGGAAAGGGAGAAGAGAACTGAAGGCATACCAAGGACAGCAGCAGGTGAAGAGAGAGAGAGATGGAGAAAGACAGAGAAGAGAGACAGACACACAGACAGAGAAAGAGAAGCCATCAGATGGCGGAGAAGGAAGACCTACGATAATCTGGCGGTCCCACTAAAGAAGACAGTGCATTCAGTGGTTTCCACACCCGTTGAGTCGTCCTGCTGTAGAGGCTGTAAGCTGATCTCTTCCCACTTCTGCTACGGAGAAAAGTACGTGATCTTGGACGAGGCGCATGAATGAGGAAGCCGCCTGCAGTGTTCCATCGAACTGGCTTGTGAGAGAGAAGCTGTGACATACTCGGACAACATCTCTGGCAGACAGCGTAGGAAAGCAGGGACAAGGCCAGCCAGCTGGTAAATTAGCATGGCAGGTCTCATTCGGACAAGGTATGACAATAGTATGATAACCTGGAAGTGCTACGTTTACCTAGAGCTCTCCCCAGTAAATTTCGGCATTTGCATCCATGGGCGGCTGTGCGTGAAGAATGGTACGACGACATCTCCCCATCATCCGCACTTACGGAGTCCAACATGCTGACTGCCTCGGAAACACTAATGGCGTATATGGAGGCAGCTGGAGGTCAGTAGCTTGACTGTTTGCCCTCTATCATTTCCCTGGGTCCGTACGCTTTAGACCAGTTGCTTGCCACTCTACTGGCAGACGTCAGACCGAGCTCCTTGGTGATAAAAAAACTACTATGCTGCCCTCAACCGCTGCGATCTCTCTTTTCACTTTCTACGTCACCGTGTGACTGACACCCGTTGGGAACCGCTGTACCTGTCAGGAGGGCATACGATCGGTGTCAGACGCGTTAATGAGGTGGGAAAGGTCCACACGAGTGCACCGGTAAGCCTCAACCGTAGTAGGGTCCCAGCCAGGCCTGCTTTTCTCATCCTATGTCCTCTCTGGTCAACCTCCTGTGTCTCAAAGCCTGTAATACGCGCTCACAGTGCGCCAGTGGCCGACTTGCAGTTCAGTCCGCTGTCCAACACCCTCCTCCTTTCTGCCGGGGCGGACTCCACTGTCAAGGTAGCGTTTATCCATTCTTTTCTGGTGGTCTCTTGGCAAACAGTACCTAGAGGAACGTCTAGCTGCTCCTTCTTTGCCGCCGACGGTGTCTCACTCAGTGTATATCTAACGCTATACGGCAGGTGTGGAGGTTGCCTGAAAGTGGTCTTCAAGAAGACCTCCACACGCCTGAGGCTGTCATCGCAGGTGCACAGTGGTGCTCTTCTTGATGTCCACACACAGAGTCTGACTGTCTCTTTATTGGTCTCACGCCTCCTAGACCTTCAGTATCGCCCCCTAACCTTAGAACCCCATATCTCCGCCGCTGGCATTTTAGCTGTTGGTGCGGTGAAGGGGGTTGAGGTGCTGGATTTCGAGGCAGGAGTGCGTGTGTCAGATTGTGGTGGTCTGCACGCTGACCACGTGACGTCCTTATCTTGGAATGGAGAGGGAAGGTAAACCAGAGTACGAGGACTTGATACGTTTGTGGGAGGGGACAGAGATTGGCGGCATCAGAATTGATAAAGTAGAAGGTTGGATCGAGGGACCGAGGACGTTCAGCTTTGCAACCAGTATTAGAGTGCACACTCTTTCAAGAGCGAAAGGACGATGCCACTAAACGACTACCTTGCTATAGTGAACTTGCGACTGTGAGCAAGGACAAGCAGCTCCGTCTTCTCGACCCTAGAAGTGGGCGCTGTGAGGCAACCACCGAGTGCCATGGAGTAAGCTGCTCAGCCTTGTTGCTACCCTGCTATTTCAAAGGACCTCTACGTCTTCCTTCCTTGCTCTCCATGTTCTGTAAGGTGTCTTGTCTCAGCGCCCATACCCGTCCTCCTTTTAGTTTCTGTTTCCTGAAGATGTATGCTTAGTTTCAAGCTTATGCCACTCACGTCGCTCCTTCGTCTGCCTGAAGGGCCGACGTAGCAATAGAGTGGTCTGGTGCTGGAAAACAGACACAATAGTAACGACTGGCTTTAGCGGCATGCAGGAGCGAGAGGTGAAGTTATGGGATCCCAGAAGCTTGCAGAAGGTCCGACAGAGCATACTTATATCTGACTAGTGTCTCCACCTCTCTGTAGAGGTCGTCCTCCACAATCTTGAGCTTCATCCTAACAGGAGTCACATCAATCTCTATCTCAGATTAAACGGCCCTTGACCCTCCTTTGTTCCCTCTCTTTTTTTGCCTTCTTCTTCTACTTCAACGAAACCATCGTTAGCCTCTAAAGAGGGAGCGGCTGGACACCTCAACTGGTGTCGTCCAGCCTTTTTATGACCCGGACACAGGGCTTTTGTTCCTCGGAGGAAAGGTACTTAACAGACACCGGGCGCTAATCGGTATGGTCAAGATTGACTTAGCCTCTCAGGGTGATACGTCTGTTCGATTTTACGAGGTCGGACAAGAGCTCCATCCTCTTGGCATCTTTGGCGGAGGAAACATAACGCTTGGTCTCGCGTTGTTGCCCAAGAGGGCTCTAGACACTGCCAAGTGTGAGGTTGCGCGTCTTCTGCAGCTTACCAGGTAGGAATCGCAGAGTTACTTTGTCGTTTCTTTCTGTGCCCTGCGCTGCATGGACCTTACTGCTATTTATGTGTCTAGCATGGCTCGGTGTTCAATTTGGACTGATTGTCTGCGTGGCTGGCTTGCCTGTGTCCTTTCTCCGATTCGTTCCATACGCTAATGCTTGACTGCGTAGTCATGCCGTCGTGCCACTGAGGTTCGACGTGCCGCGGAGAGAGATGCTACACAGCTTTCAGCAAGATCTTTACCCTCCTACAGCAGCCCGGCGACCTTCTCTTTCCGCTCAAGATTGGAAGGAGGGAAAGAGTGCTCCTCCTCATCTCGTGGAGATTAGTCCCCCGGGGCAGCCATTAGACACCCATTCCGCAGAGACGCAGCTATCTAATGTAAGAGAAGTGGTGCAGGAAAAGTGGATCTAAGAACACTTTGCCCCTGTCAAATACAGATACTGACTATGGCGTGTAGAGCATTTGGCAGGAAGACCAGAGGACAGCAGAAGTTGACAAGGAGCAAAAGGAAGCGTCTTCTCTGTGGAATTTCACGGAGTCTACCCCTCACCCTGTCATGGAGCCGCGTACCCTCAATGATCCCCGGGAAACATGCCCTACTTTGGAGGAAACCCCTCTCACCGTAGGTCCTAATGTGATTCAAGATAGTGTTTAGTTTGGCTTCCCGGTCACGCTTCACTCTTTCCTCCAAACAATTTGTTGGAATGCCCTCAGCTATGGAATGCCCCCAGCTAAAGCTAGTTTTTGGTCATGAGCAGTGCATCCTACCTTGCTATTCCTTAATTCTGAGATCCTAAGCCTACTTTGTTCTCTCCAGACTGGGCCCCTGGCTCCTGTTACTCTACCTCCGTCTTCCTCAGCAGGGCTAGATGAGGTAGGGATCAGACTAGAAGGCACTGTTCTCTACTTTCACTATGGTTCTGGCAGCTGAATCACAGCTGAAGCCTAATTTCCAGGGCACCAAGGAAGAAGAACCGCTGGAGGAGCAAGTGACACAGTCCAAAGCTGAGTCAAAACCCGCAAACGTAAGATGGAGGAGTCTATAGTAAGATGGATGCTGCCACCTAATATCTCACCCTGCCTCGAATCGAATCGATTCTTATTTAATCAGGACGTCCTAGAGACATTTCGTAGAGGAAGCGCCGCCGCATCAAAGGTGAGACAATCTAGCTTCCAATTCCCTGTCGATGAACTCTCTGTCTTCGGCTTAATTGCTTCTTACCCAGCCACCGTCTTATTCTCTCTTCCTCTGCACAGTTCAAGTTCTTGGAAGGCTCTGTCAGTCCTCGATCCTCCCAACTCTTCAACCTTAAGCCCGATCTGTCATCTCCGATCTCCCTCCCCTTAGCGACTAATGGCAAATTAGTTGCAATTCCGTGGGTTGGCGGAGGGGGCCCAGTAGTTGTGAGGTCCCTTGACCGGCCAGGAAAGGTACGCTGCCAGCAGTGACGGTGCTTTGCACCGCTCTTTCTACCTACTTCTTTGTCCATCTTCCGCATAGTGACCTTGCCTTTATATCGTTGAATGTCGAGCTTTAGCTTCGCATCCTGTTCGGCCCTTCCCATATTTCTATCTGATAGATCTTAAATGGCTGACCGTCAGGTAGAGCCGAACGTGCCAACTGTAAACGGTCATCGCAGCTCTGTCACTGCGCTGGAGTTCTCTCCCATCCAAGAGCTGCTTGTGACAGGCTCAGAAGACAGTGAGATCAAGGTGAGATTACTTGATAGATTTATCCTTCGTATGTTTTCAACTGAAAGTACCTTCTCACTAGTGATAAGGTCCCATACATACTCTTCCTCTTACGTTTTTTCTTTCTTCTTGAGGACATGCGGTGCCTGACTTGAAACTTCTCTAATGCCCCTGCAATCCTTTCTCGATCTGTCTAGATTTGGTCAATGGCTGAGGAACCACAGCAGGATGTTACAGCGGCAGATGGTAAGCCTAGTTACTACGAGAAGTCGTCGCCATGACAGAAGATGTCGATAGGCACGCAGGCTAACCTTACTCTACTGCAAGCCCTAGTGTCGCTGTCTGGACATTCGAAGGCTGTGCGCACGGTTAACTTCCACCCCTTGGCTGCTGATGTTCTTTTCTCCACTGGAATGGACTACGCTGTAAAGCTTTGGGACCTTAGAACGGGACAGGTCTGTCGATGAAGTTCTTACCGGCCCTATGTAGTACATCCGCGTATTCCTAAGTCCCCTCAGTTAGTCCCCTTTGCTGTGATAACGTGACTCCCTTTCTCTTCCTTCATACTTGTTGTCCTTTGTTACCTGCCACACTCTATCCTTTTTTTAGGAGCAACTATCATTGAACGAGCTGCATTCCGACCTGATCTATAATATATCCTTCAACCAAAATGCCAGCCTCTTCGCAACTGCTTGCAGAGACCAGGTGGGGCCCTAGCCATTTCTTTCTCAACCTCTTTCTGGATATGTCCCGCTTCTTCATATACTTGCCATTTGTATACTACGCAGAAGCTTTCATCTCTTGTCCACCTTTCTTTGCTCGAGGCTCACTGTTTCTTCATATCAACTCCATCTGATCAAAGCACCTCCTCTACAGCTGATTCGTGTCTTAGATCCTCGCTCCGAGTGTGTTGCCCAGAGCTTCCCTGCCCACCAGACTTTCCACGGACAGAAAGTGCAATGGCTCACTCCTGGCGGTAAGCTGCAGACAACGGCGCCGCCCAGGGAGTAATGTAAAGATCATCTAGCACTGCTGGGACCTGCTCGATGGCAATTCTTCCTCTGTCTCCTTCAGTTGAACCTAAAATTGCCCGACCAACATCGGCAATAACCTTGGTGGATTTCATCTGTGTCAAAAGCAAATGCACCATTCTCCTTCTTCCTCCTGCCAGGGATCTTGTATGTCTTCACCCGCAGCTAAACAGCTCTCCTTCGCCTTTAATGCCTCTCCTTTAATGTCTCTCTTGTTTATGCAGGACGAACAACTAGCGACAACTACCTCTTTTCAATTGGCGCTAACCATAGTAGTGAACGGTGAGGACCAGAAAGTCTAACCAAACATCATTTTTTGCTGTGGGCCTGGCTCTGCGTGTTATAATGTTGTTACAGCTATCTTTACTTTGCTCTACGACTTCGCCTCACCATCATCAACAAATCCTCTACCTTGTGAGCGCGGTCTCACCTCTTGATTTTATCCTCGTAGGGAGTTCTCGCTCTATGACATACGAGTTGAAGGAAAGAGCTTGAGCACCACGCACTTGTACGTCCTCATCCTCACTAATCCTTCCTCATCATGCATTCTATGTCTCAGTATTATTCGTCGTAGGCCCTGGTTGGGCATGATTGTCAATCGCTCTCAAAGCTCTTCCAGGACTTGGCTCTGTCCACCACGCTTTGCTCTCTTTTTTCAAGGTCTTCGGTCACGATGTGTTGCAAGGGCTCGTCAGCTCTCAAAGACCTACTTTCATCCCTCTTTTTGCATAGACCAACGCTTAGACTTTCCTCGTCTGTCTTCTCGCATGGCTTCTTCAGTTTACGCTCTTCGCCTACGTCTCTGATAGGGAGTCATCTGGGAGCCTCCTGCACCCTTTTTACGATGAGGATACTGGGCTCATTTTCCTTGCAGCAAAGGGAGAATCATCAATACTTGTTTGCGAGACACACACCCAGGTGCTCCTTCCACTTCGATTTTTCCACTTGTCTGGACCTGCCATGCTATCATCTCACAAGGACCTGCGCCCATTCCAACACTGTCTGTCTTTCTTTTCTTGATGCCCAACCCCTAAGATCTCTTCCTTTCTCCTCCTCTCTCAGGCTGACCCTCGTGCGGAGATTGTGTGCAGCTATTCTGTGTCGGGAGAACCAATGAGCGCTCTTGCGCTTGTACCCAAGCGCTACTGTGACGTCAAGGTCGATCTGCTCATTGCTTCACTTGGGATGTGCTTCTCCTTGGCCCTGTACTTAGCGCTGACAAGCAACTACTTTAACTGCAGGCAGTGGAGGTAGCCCGCTTCCTGCGACTGGGATCCACAGTTATTGAGGGAGTATCCTTCCATGTAAGCAGGACTGTAGCTCCTTAGTCCACTAGCGGATTTCTGAGAATGCGTATCACCACCGTAAGAGATACAGGGCTGCCGCTTAGAGTCAATGCCACCTCTTTCTGGTGGCATGGACTGGTTCTCGGTCTTGTTTTAGTCTATGACACTGACTCCTCATGTAAACAGCTGCCACGTGCTGCCACCATCAAGGAATATTTTCAGGACGACGTCTTCGCGCCCACAGCTACTGGGGAGGCGGTGCTTTCCTCAGACCAGTGGTTCTTGGGAGAGAATCGAGAAAAGTCTCTAGTATCCTTGCAGCCTGAAGGTTTCTCGAGCTACCTTTTTCACCGGACGGGCTGAAGCCCCTGGCCTCCTTCTTTCTCTTGTCTCTTCCCGTTTTCGCGTCTATCGCTCCGCTCTCGGTATCTAGCTCGGTATTTGTCGGCTCTTTGTGCGCATATCGTGGAGAAAGAAGCCCGGTTCTTACCCTCCTTCCTAGTTCTAATGGTTTACAATGCTGCTAATCTTGCTTATTACCTCTCTCAGGGGCAACACCTTTGTCGCAACGGCCACCAGATGCACAGCAAGAGGTGAAAGAGCAGCGGCGCAACACATATAGGGAGCAGCAGATTGCCCGAGAGACTGAGAAGCGAGAGAACGAGCAGTTATTCTCTAGGCTGCAGGTCCACCTCGCTCCTCGCTCTTTCCTCTTCTTACCCTTGTTATCTAATCCTCTTCGATATTACTGGATGACGTCCATCTCAGTAGCATTCTTTCTTTATCCACATCTTAATCTTTGTGAATCCTCGCAAGCGTCTAATGTGGGGGCTGTTAGGCTATGGCTGTTGAGCGGTCGAAGCACCATCCCAACCTCTCTATGGGGGGAGGCGAAGCCGAAGAAGACAGCGACGACAACTGGGACGACTGATAGAGCTTAGAGCTAGGACACATTTAAATTTTGGGAGGAGCGGAGGAGAGCTGCCCTCTACTTCTTCTTATAAAAGACAATCACTTAGATTCCCTTTTAAACCTGCACTGGCTGCCTGTCTAAAGTCGTCTGGCTTGTGCCTTCCCCGTCGATCAGTGGAAAGAAGTCTAACCGAAGCCAAAGCCGCAATCTCTTTCTCTGCGGAAAGTATCATTGTCTCTCTCTCTCTCTCTCTCTCTCTGACAAAAATGACGCCAGGTCAAGGCAATGTGCCACTCACTTCTTCCGCCCTTGTTGCCTTGCCTCTGCCATAAGAAGGAAGCTTGTCCGTCCTTGGATGTCTGCCTCCGTCCGCGGGCGCTTCACGCTTCTTCCTCTCCAAGGACCGGCAAGGCCGGCCGGGCGGTTACTTCCTCAAGGTCTTTTCCCTTGGAAAGTTTCATATGTTACACTACCGTTTTACACTACTGGAGACCAGGACGATGATAGGGAATAGTCGTTCGAAAGTTTCACTGCTTGGTAGTCGTCATGCACAGACCGTCAAACAGGAGATGGTCGCTTTGAAGTTTCTCTCTCTCTCTCTCTCTCTCTCTTTCTCT
>FLMG01001865.1:16860-31345 GCA_900088475.1 Hyphochytrium catenoides
GAATTTGCGCTACGTTTGTCGGATCAGCTGACGTCGAAACGCTAGAACCGGTGGCAGAAGTGCGTGACGTAGCCTGTTTTCATAGGAGAGGAAATTGAAGAAGGAGATAGCTTAGTGTTGGCACCTACCATCTTACGCTCGTAAGAGGACAAATCGTGCTCCAAGGAGCAGACCAATTGCTATGGAGCGAGAGGCAGCAGGTAAAGACAAGAGGTAGAAACCATGATATCAGTTTAGAGAGAAATAACGCAGCGAGAAGTATAGCTGATAGTCCAGAATGAGCGATGAAGCCCTAGAGAATGTAACTTCTTAGGGAAAGCAAAGAGAACAAGTCACCTGCTCATCGTAGCACCACTGAGCGGTGGCAGTCAGTGCAGCTAAAGCTCTTCCTGGGCTCTCAAATGAGGCGAGAGACACCGCAAAGGAGACCGTCGAGTGCTTAGGGATGGTCTGTACGCTTGGAGAGATACTGAACGGCAGGGGAACGGTGTCTTTCGGAGGTGCGTAGGGCTGAAGGGAAACTTTCACCATACTTTCTCCTTCATGCAGGAGGAGTCGCAAGTCTACTACCTTTTTCCTCCTCGTTCCACCATCTTTACCCTCATACTTTTCTATCTTCCAGGAGATCAGTGCATCTACAGGTCCCTGATTCTTCACTTTAAACGATCGGCTGACGGAAGGGCAGCGGATGAGAACCTCACCGAATGACAAAGCCGGTGGGACGGAGGAAAGAGAGAGCCCCACTGTGTCAGGAACAAGGGAAAGTGGGGAGCCGACCACAGTGACAGAGACCGGTAGGCGAACAGGAAGGACGGAGCCCACGGTGCAGATGAGAGAATCCGTGAAATGCCCGGGCATATTGTTGACGCAAGTCGCCTAACCAAGGCAAAGGGAGAGCGAGAAGCAAGGTCACTCGGGACGATAAGGAGCTATTCGTTGCACTGTACGTCGGTGGATCTTGACGCTTACCTCAATGACAACATTGCCCCATGGTTCCAAAACGCCTTCGTTAGGCTTGAGCTGAAAAGCGACGCCTCCTCCTCCTGCTAGAAGCTCTCGGTCCTCCTCGGCTCCTCTCTCTCGGCTAATCTTTTCCTTTCCGGCCGTAGAGGTAAAGCGCTCTCGCTTCTCGTGAGCGTTAGATAGAAGCGGACCCTTGGAAAAGAGCGACTTTTGCCCTAGTGTCCGGTCCCCATTCTGCCACTCGTCAAGCTTCTCTTCTCTATTATGTTCTTCTTTCTTCTTTCCACATGGATACCTCTTCAGAGCTAAGGAGAAGGGAGCGCGTATGCCACTGCAATTCGTCAATAGCAGGCGAAGTGTCTTGCGCTGGAACAGTGGGACTGCAGAGCCTGGAATTGAGAAAGAGAGGAGACTCTGTCTGTCAAAGCTGATATCTCATCGGTCCATAGACTACATAAGGGCGATGCATCCACCCTCCTATGTCTAGCACTAGCACTTTGCAATTTTTGTGATCCATTCCCGACGGTTTACTCCTCTCTTCGCCGGCGACCTATCAGCTCACATTTTCACAGTCTATTCCAGCCTTCTCCAGGTTTCTACCCTTCATCAAGCTGAAATTCACCCCAAGGCTTACCAAAATCAAGCTTTGGAGGAGGCGGAATCACAGCTGGCTGCAATATGTCTTCATGCCCTTCACCCCTTTCTTCATGGTTGAGGTCCCTGGGTGGCTGTTGGTCGGGTTCAAGGAGGCGGTACGACACTACCAGGCCTTTCTGAATGCTGCGGATCCGCAGGCCAATCGGGTTTGCCATGCCCTGCGTAGGAAGGATAGACGGTGAGCTAAGCAGATAACACCGGAGAAGGAATGACTTAGCGTGTCCATGACTGATGCAGCTAGGAAAGGCACGTAGGAAATGAGAATAGACAACGAGTACACATGGGCAGACCGGCAAAGCAGTGCAAAGAGGGTTTTTCACCTTGATCAGACACGCCACTAGGGCATCAACTTTAGCTTGCGCTCTGGGAGTATAACTTAGCATCACTTGCTTCTCTTCCTTTGAACCCAACACACCCTTTGGAGGATCAAACTCCAGAGAAAATGATGATTGGGGGCCCTCCGGTAGGTCAAACTTGAACTTCGTCTAGTTAAAACAAGCAGGATGACAAAGAGGAAGATACACGAAAGGCGTCAGAAGAGAGCAGTAACGAGGTTAAGAAGTTGAGAGAGAGGGGGAGAGGCAAGTGTCATTTAATAAGCCAAGATTCATACGCTTAGAAGAAGGCGTCGGAGCTTAATGGAGCACAAAAGTCAAGGAGGAGGAGAGAAGAAGTTCTACAACGTTTGAGCTAATCTAGAAGTTGCAAAGAACTCGACCGAGAAGATCCTCTATTTGGAGCTATTCTCCATTGTTAGAAACACAGAGACATCAGATCCACAGTGCATCGCACCTCCAGGTTGCTCAGGTTAATAACTTTTAGAGCCCTTTTCACAGTCTGATCTATGAAGGTGCATCCAAGATCGAGCTCGAGGCGATCAAGGGCTACTGAAGGGCTTTGGATTTCGCCTCGTGCGGAAAAGAACAGAGATCGCCCGCCTTCCACTAAGAGCTCGACAGTCGTACGCAGGCGTTCAGCCATGCTTCCTGCTTCGCACACCGCCCGCAACTAGCGCATTGGAGGGAATGAGTATTAGTCGTGTTACGTTCCCCTGACTGTAACCCCCAAAAGAGGACATCCATGCCTGCAAGAAGAGGCTATGAAGTGGTATCTGAGTGTTTGAGCCCTTCAATCATTCTTCCTTTAGGTGGTTCTATTTTCTCTCACTCTCAGACGTCATCCTGGGTCCCCCGCAGCGTAAAGTAGAAGGATCCAATGTGCTCACCTGTATGGAAGCGCCTGGCTCCAACACACCGCTCTCGGGCTCTAAGAAGACCACCCCAGTCGGACCTCTATCCGTGAAGAAAGATGATGCCGAAGAAAGGCGCCCTGAAGAGATGGATGACTGACGAGAAGAGGATCTTCCTGTCCGCGCGGTCTTATCATCTGCTGAGCTACCTCTCTCACTTAGAATTGCCTTGGTATTCTGCTGGCGAACTGACCATCGAGCCGTAACTCCACTTTTGTTAGCAATCGCAAGTGAGCGCTCGGCTTGGCCCAGCACCGAAACTAAGCCAAAGTCCAGATCAGCAGATGACAGAGTGAGTTCAGGTCCTTCCACATCGCAGGCCACGGAGAGGATGAGGGGCCGACATTTCTCCAAAGTGCAAACAGCTTCTGTCTTATAGCTTCCCGCCTTGTGTGACAACACCGAGAGAGTTATTGCTGCCTCCTCGCCAGGCTGCAAGACCCCACTTTCAGGAGAGAAAGAGAGGAAAAGCTTACTTCCATCACCTGATGGGGCAGACACGCACGGCTCTGCCCTTTTCCAGATGAAGGAACATGGGGTGCTACTATGGTTCCTTAGGTAGCAATGGGACAGCAAGGGCTTGCCGAGACTGACAGAGCTTATAGAAAGATGGGCTGGAGTAAGCGTGATTAGTGCCGGGATCCCATGCCCAGCCACTCCTATCTCAAAGACGGGAAGATTCGCTGGAGAGCACGAAGACGGCAGGAGCTTTCCGTCTCCTTCCCTTTCTCCTTTGAAGGGCGAAGTACTCCGAGGAGGTGGAAGTAAAGGCGTACAGAGCATTGATTCTCTCCTGATTCCCTTTATAAGGAGGGAATAGTGCCCACTGAATGACTGCACTTGAGCCTAGGCAAAGGGTAAGCAGATAATCACGGCAATTGTGTGGCAACAGGATCAGTGAAGGTTATCCATGGGGTCCTGACGGTTCTTTAAAAGAGAATGCTCTAAGAGGAACAAGGGCAGTGGGAATTCAATGCCAAAGTGGCGGGCCTTGCACTCCCATCGAAGCTCACTACAGGAAAGTGTAAATGATAACGCTTGGGCGCTTACCGGGCTGAAAAAGAAGCTAAATGTGAGCTCCTCCCCTGGCCCGACAGTACCATAGACAGGATGGACCTGAAAAGGCAAGGACGGAGGTGTAGGAGGACCGCAGCTATTTTCGAAGTGCCACTGGAAAGGAAGAGCGACTGAAGTCGAGTTAAGAAAGGTAAGGTGCCGTTGTGCTTTGTCCCTGCAATTCAAGATTAAGTCACAGCTGTTAGTGCCAGGAATAGGTAAAAGACTGCTCGTATGCGCTCTCTTCGCCAGAACCCTACCCTGGTACAATGTCTGGAAAATACAGGGTCTCTGGGACGGAGGAGACACTAGGAAGGGTCAAGGATGAGGGCGGGGGAAGCTCCAGTGGCAATGAAGAGACATCTAGCCGCTTCCCGTCTATCGCAGTCAGTCGGAACTCTACGCAGCTGACATCTGCAATCAGCTTGAAGGGGAAGGTATCACCGTTGTCACACTCCATCACAAAAGACCTATGAAATGGAAGCAATGAGCCAAACAGAGCAGATGGGACGATGGGACGAAAGAATCTAAAATAACATATAGAATTCTTATAGACAAAGAACTACATGCAGTAGATTACGCTTGAGGAAGAAGGCCGAGTCCATAGAGAAGGAAGGGACAATAAGGAGGGGTTGTCACCAGCGATTGTATGACCTACTCTGTCACGGTCCCTAGACTCTCCGTCGCAATGGTGACGGTTAGGGCAAAGTCTGAACCTTCTTGAAGTTCCGCAGCAGCGGGATGCAAGGTGAAAGGGCCTAGCTCTAGAAAATCTTCCTCCTCATCTGTTCCAAGCTTGCCCCTGGCCTTGATGTACTTCTGATCTGTCTCTATGGGGCGCAAGCAGATTCTGCAAGCCAAACCCAGCAATGAAGTTAGACACTAAGCATGGACGGCAACCACATCACATTGGTCTACTGGGCAAGTGGTTTTTAAAGTTCGGCACGGCGAAGGACTTTCTACGGCAAACTAACCTTCCCGCGTTCCCTCGATTTTTGCACCTAAATACTGCGGTGCGGGGGGCTCCCCGAAGGCAGTGCCCTAGCTCAATGACAGGCGGAAGATCCAACTTTGGCGGCGGGCGCTTGGCTATTAAAGGTACCTAGATGAAACCATCATCAGCGCGAACAGTGGCATTTTCAAGGTGCTGAGAAGTGGATTTGGAACTTCAAGGGAAGCAAGATGACTCGACTGTCAACGCTTGTTTAAGAGGAAAGGAAAGGGGCTTGAGGTCAAAGCAGAAAGTCAGAAGAAGTGAAAAGAGAATAGCCTGAAGCGATTAAAGGACCAACGTTTACCATCTAGCACGAAGAACGAAGAATTGACAGCAGAGAGGTAGAACGAGATAAACGCTAGACATAGAAGGGGAGGCGGATGTTGATGACACCGGCCATTAGCTCTACCTCTATTGAGTCTTCCTCTGTCTCTATCACAAAGCTATCCTTGAACGCGCCAAGAGAGTTAGGAGTAAAGCGTATCACTACCTCCACCGCCAAACCACTCGCCACTCTGCCACTCTCTCCTTGAGGGAAGCGAACCTTTTCTAGCCAAAAGTGCTGAGTCTTGGGCTTCAACAAGCGTAGACGTTGAGCAGATGTGCTGCAGTTGACAAGAGAAACTGAACAGAAATATTCTTTGCCGACTTCGAAAGAAGAGAAAGTGGCGACGGAGGGCTCTGCTCGGAAAAAGGGCACGCTGCTTCTGCTCGGTGAAGATGGTGCTGCGGAGTTACTGCTGTATAACTTCGCATTCCTATTCATTCGACTAATTATCTTCTCATTCTCACGGATAATGTGAGCTGTAGGGCAACACGACATGGATGGAGCGGAAGGAAAGAGGCGAAGAAAGGCCAGGCGGGACAAGCGGAAACATCATCAGGTCAGGTTACACGACACAGTAAAGCATTGAATGGCCTCACCAGGTAAAGGAGCTGGAGGCCGCTCTTTCATCTTTAGTACTTCCTCCCGGGATGACGCAGCCTGACAATACAGCCGACCGTTAGAGGAACTTCAGGTCAAGCACCGTGGTGGAGATCTTTGGGGTGGGGAATAAATGAATAAAAGACCTTCATTTCATCTTCATGGGGAGCTGCGTCCGTTGCGTTTCTGCTTAGCTTTTGAAGCCTTGAGATTCATCGTTCAGAAGAAGAGGTGGGGTAAATAAGTGAGAACTACGGAAGAGCAAAACATAGAGAATGGTCGATAGCTGACTTTTCATTGGTTATCTGCTGTCTGATCTCGCAGCTTTGAGTGGAGTTCAGATACCCTGGAGCTTCAGGGATATATGTGGCAGCCTTTGCCTTGGCTGTTGGGCCATTGCCACTCAGGTCTAAGGCCTGCAACTGGAGCTCTTCAATTATTCCGCCAGCCGATAGAAGCTTTGCGGAGAAGGGTCCTAGATAGATTGAAAGGTAAGGCTCTTACTGTGCCTACGACGACTATTGTTTCTCTAGTTGGTTCTCTCTGTGTCCTGCGCCTTACCAAAGCTTTGTAAGCGCTGAGGGTCAAGGGATATTGCCGAGGGCCCCATGGGAATGTCCGTCTTTAACTGCAAACCGCGTTGGCGCAACTCTGCTGCCTCTTTCGTGTCTAGCTCCACTGCTCTTTCCTGCTCTGCCTTCAGATACTTGATAAGTCCACGCGCAAGCTTTTGTTGCTGGTTTATAGCGCGGAAACGCGGGAGGATCCTCTGTTAGGACGCGCAGGAACGAGGAAGAGAAAAGCGTGATCGAACCTCTCGTAGCTTCTCATCTAGCTCCTGGAGCTTCTTCGCACAGAGATCCGCGTAATCTGACCTTGGAATACTTGGTCCACATCCTCTGGAATGCGCTGAAGGCAAACTTTCATAGGCTGAAGGGGGCATTGCTTCCGGAGCTTCGCCCGTGGACGTTGGTTGTCGTAGGTCGCTATCCTTCTCAGTGCTATTGGCTGACGAGACGATCGAAAGGGGCGCCGCATCCTCTGAAAGCAGCAAAAAGAGCACGACTCTCAATGCTGGTGTATGACCTCGCAATGCCTATGTTCTTAGTTCAACGAACCTCCTGTGTCAGGCCTTGCGTCGGGCTCTCTTTGATGCTCGTTGCCTTCGACACGCCGAGTGTCCTCCGTGTAGAACTCTTTGAAGGCCCGTACAATAATATGAGATACAGTTCCTAGCTGTTGCCGCGGGTCTTGGTCAGTTCAGAGTTGCAGGAGGAATGGCGGGCAGCCGAACATTTACTTACCGCTATGATATCATCGTCATGGTCAGCATCTGGCTTCGCTGTCAGAGGAGGAGCAGCAATAGACTCCGAAGGGAGCGCCTCCACATTCATGCTGCCAATAACGTGATGAAAAGTGCCCACCTAAGCCTCCGCCGTAGTGAGGAACCGCTCGATAGTGTGATTCATGGTCGGCTCCAGTCTCCCCATGAGTGGCATAGCGTGGAACCTATCAATCATCTTGCCGCTAGCCGGCCAACATAAAGGTCTCAGGATAAGGGATCTACTCCTTAGCCATCGTGGCCTTGACGCGACATATAAGCTCTCTCCCCCTGCTCTCAGCTTCCAGCTCCGCCCAAGCCAAGGATCGACGGCCGTGCAGCTTCCCGCCGTAGCGCACTCCTATGGGCTCCTTTATCCCAGGCGAGGACTGAGGGTTGAAAGCGGTTCCTGGTCGTTACACAGCATTCTCATCATGAAGCTGCTGAAACCTTAAGGCGTGCCCTATTCAGAATAACCATTAGACATAGCGCGATGTATCCGTGATAATAGAACTACATCATCAAGTATATACGAAGGAGTCTCCAGAATAATCTCTTCAATCAGACCCAGTATCAGTGATAGAATACACTTGTCTGTGGACCATTCTTTCCTTCATCAACGTAGGTTCTACCTGAGGTCCCATCGGACAGGGTTTGTTTGGGGAGCGGAGACGCGAACCATTCACCGACCAGCGCGGTGCCGAACCACTGGAGGAGCTCCTTCTCCCTTCCCTTTCTTATGGTCAGACAGGAGGGACTTGGGTCCGTTTGCTGCTGCCGGCGTGGAGACTCTCGCCTGTCATCGCTAATAAGAGGCCTTCGGATCTGACTATTCTGAGCTTCCAGATACCATCAGAAGCTCTACAAGTTGCTGCTGCGCTGATTGAGAAAAGGAGCGCTGCTTGTTGAGGGCCGGGAAGCTCGCCACTAGGACAAGAGAGTGCCAACCTGAGTCTCATGGTAAGTAGAATGACTTTGTTACTATTGAATGCTCGAGTGCTCATAGGTTGACTATGGGCTCCTTCGTAAACTAGGCGCTATACGTATTGTTTGAGTCTGCCTCGGGCTATGGCCTATTTGAGGCTGTGGAGAAGGAGGAGGTGGCTTCTCTGGCAGAGGAGGTATGTGAACCTTGTCGGCTCTAGGTTGGGCTCTGCCCGATTGCTGAAGTAATTGTGCTTGTAGGTCCAGAACTCCGTGCTGGACCTTCAGAAGTTTAGCAAGATTATCAAGTTTAAGGCATTTCAGCCATTCAAATCTGCAGAGAATGCGCTGGAGAACATCAATGCCGTCTCAGAAGGCATCATGACAGACGACCTTCAGAACTTTCTTGAAATGAACCTGCCCAAAGTGAAAGCGGGCAAGAAAGCCAAATTCTCCCTGGGCGTGGTACGTTGACTTCGTAGCTTGCTTGCATCCCATGATGGTCATAACTGAACTGTGCTTCACTCCTTATTCAAACTGGATGTCAGATCGAACCCAAGGTTGGCCAGGCTGTTCAGGAGAGGCTGAACTTTCCTTGCAAGTCAAATGAGACCATCTTGGAGATCATTCGTGGCATTAGGTAGGTTATAACAGTATGGACTGTAGGCATTATCTTCAGCTGACGACCCTCCGTTGTTGACCATCGATAAGACTGCACTTCCATAAGTTTGTCCACCAACTGGACAATGGAGGACTTGAGAAGGCACAACTTGGTTTGGGCCACAGCTACTCAAGAGCAAAGGTCAAGTTCAACGTAAACAGGGCGGACAATATGATCATACAGAGCATCTCACTCCTTGACCAGGTAAAAGTCCACGGCACGCACTGTCGCGCTTTTACTCTCCTATAGTCTTACATTTATCCTTGCCTCCACGCCACTATTTCCAGCTGGACAAAGACCTGAACACCTTTGCTATGAGAGTGCGGGAATGGTATTCCTGGCACTTCCCAGAGCTTGTGCGAATTGTCAATGACAATTACGTCTATGCGCGCTGTGCCGCTTACATCGGAGACCGCTCTAAGCTGACGGAAGAGAAGCTGCAGGGCTTGGAAGAGATCGTTATGGATGAGGAGAAAGCAAAGTCCATTATTCAGGTCAGTTCTTGGCGGCATGGTGCAGCTCCAGTCTCTACCTGTTCTTCTTTAATCTCTTTTACAATTATGTGTTAGTTGTTGCCTATGTACCGTCATTTTTGACGTGAATGCTTGGGCTGATCTCGTCACCTGGCCCTCCTAACGTAACGCAGGCTGCCAAGATGTCGATGGGCATGGATATGTCAGATATTGATATGGTGAACGTACATAACTTCACTACTCGGTTGATCAAGCTCGCTGAGTACCGCAAGCAGCTGCACGAGTACCTTGTCAGCAAGATGCAGCACGTAGCTCCGAATCTTGGTGCTCTCATTGGCGAGATGGTGGCTGCAAGGCTTATCTCACACGCTGGATCCCTCACTAATCTCGCAAAGGTGTGTCTTCCGTGGTCCGTTATGACTTGAAAATAAGATGGCGCTGACAAGAATGCTTTTCATTCGGCCTTCTCCCTGAACCTCTTGATTCGTGGGTGGTGGGTGAATCCTGTCTCTCCAGTGCCCTGCTTCGACAGTACAGATTCTTGGGGCTGAGAAAGCTCTATTTAGAGCACTGAAGACCCGTGGAAACACCCCGAAGTACGGACTTATCTTCCACTCCTCCTTTATTGGCCGGGCGTCTGCCAAAAACAAAGGCAGAATATCGCGCTATCTGGCCAATAAGTGCTCAATTGCTTCTCGTATTGACTCTTTTATTGACGAGCCGACGACAAAGTACGGTGAGAAGATGAGAGATCAGGTGGAGGAGCGGTTGGCATTCTACGATACGGGCGCCACTCCAAAGAAGAATGTCGATGTCATGGCAGAAGTGGCAGGAGAACTAGCGAAAGCAAAGAAGAAGGCTGAGAAGAAGAAGAAGAAGAGAAAGCTGGAGGAAGAGGATGGTAAGATATATTTCTGCTTGCATGGCAGCTGTCTCCGTTCTCACGGATGGACCTCGCTGTCCTACAGGTGACCAAGAGGAGGAACAACCTGAACCCAAAAGTGCCAAGAAATCTAAGAAGGCAAAGAAGGAGAAGGCAGAGGAGGAGACACCTGTGCCTGACGAGACCGAGGAAAAGGAGAGCAAAAAGAGTGAAAAGAAGAAAAAGAAGAAGAAGAGCAAGGATTAGGCACCCAGCCCTTCATTCCTCGAGTGTTTTTTCTCTCTCTTTTGCTGCTTCAACCAATTACCTTCCTCTCGTCCACCCTGTCGCTGTAGCTTATGCATCTATCAACACTAATAAACCTTCGTGGTTCTTATGAAATATTCCCTTTTTGGAACTGCTCCCGTCGTTATTCGGTTGGTTCAACCAGCAAGATGCTCGACGTGGGACAAGAATTCGAAGATCCCATCTGATATTAATAACTTATAGTCTGTGTGAACCTTGTCCGCGACTATGGAAATGTTCTCTGTCGATTGTCGACGACGACTCAAAAGTCCCATGATATTCAGCGGGTGCTTCAGGGGCTTGCGCTCTACTTGGCGACGGGTAGAGAGCCAGAAAGGTCCTCCTTGGACCATTGACTACAAGTAGGTCGTTGGTCCTCTACCATATTCTTCAATAAGGAGGACCAGCCTTACTATTTGCTCTCTTTCTCATCAAACCCTCAGGGCTGAGAACATCCTATTGGCGTCTATCCTTTCCATTTTATAAAACTATCCACCACTAATAACGGAAAGTCCATCATCGATAGGTTTTGCAAGGATGTAGTTCTCCATCACCAAGATATCGTCGGACATCACAAGGTGATGACATGAATTCATTGCCAAAGGCTTCAGTTGTGCCTTCTGTCAGAGAAGAATGGCTCATGAGGGCAGAAAAAGAGGAAATATACTGGAAATATGCACTAGTTACAACTGCTTCACGGTGTCACCAACTTTAATCATGCCCTTTCTTTTCCCTGACAATATTGAGGCACTTGATGCTTTGTGAGAAGTGGGTCAAGATACCAAGGAAATGAAGGATGACGGCTGCTGGTAGCTCAATCAAGTACTTACAAGATGAGGTCAAAACGTTAGAAAAAGCAAGGGAAGTGAAGACAAGAGGTCCTGGGTATACGATTCGCGAAGGAGTTCTTGCCAGGAGTTTTGTCGTGGAGGTCGCGGTCTTCTCGCGTTGCCTGGATCAGCTGGTACAGTGCGGTAAGCTGGTGGCTTTTATATTGGTCTTTTCGTCAGCATTACATCTAACTCGAGAGGTAGTCTGGCGAACCACAGCGTTGGCATGAAAGGCGTCAACGTTTGCTGTTGCGGGTAGCAACATAACTGTAGCATCCCTCCACGTTTCTACCTCCTATAATAAGAGAAAGGAGTATCCAGGCTCCGCACTAAGCCCGCGAACCAGCAAGAAGAGATCCGAGATAGGTAGGAGTTCTAGTTGTGGAAAGGAGCCGCAATTGGTAGTGCTAACATTATCTACCGGCTCATCTTGGAGCTTGAGGTAGAGAAAGACCGTGGCTACCGCACAATGGTACAAAGCATAGTTCCTGCTCATGGTTGTACTGACGCTTCCCATTAGCTTATTTAGCTAGTCCATACTCCTTGCCCTCCCATCACTCACACAGCAGGCTACGCACAGGAGGTAGTAGGTCGCCTAGAGTCTCGCGAACGGAGTCCTCAACGCACATAGGCAGCCCTCAAGTTAATGTAACAAAGCGTAATAAGCTGAGATTCTGATAATTGAGAAAGGCACTGTTGTCTTTCCTCTGAATCGCAATCCGAACGGCGGCCAATCATGATAGACCTAAAGGATCCATAGAGGTCAAAGAAAGTCATACTGAAGGAACAAGAAGAGGTTCTCAACTCTCAGCCGACAAACAAGTTCGGGAGCCTCCCTTTTGCATAGATTATAGTCTACACCAGGCAGATTCAGAGACATCAATATCAAATGTTCTGGGGAGGAACAGGGAATAGAAGCGTGAAGGCAGACTTCAGGGCTAGTCGACCGATGTTCTGTCGTCTTTCCAGGCTGCCAAAGCTAGCGTCCTGTTCTGCATCCTTTCGACAGGGGAAGTAGAAATGCGATTCTTCTAGCAAGGCAAGGTAGAAAGGGATAAGGGTAGAAGAACTATCAAGGAAGAAAGGGTGAAAGTGAACCGAGCCGTAGTTCTTGGTATGAGAAGACACTTCAGAATAGGTTCTTGTCAAGCGGGGGAACCTTGGGCGAAGTAGTGCGTGTCTCCCTTTCTAGAAACTCTAAAAAGAAGTACTTTCCTGCATCCCTCCATCGCCTAGTGGTGCGTAGAAAACGCAGTTTCCTCGTTGAGGAGCGGAAGGAACACACTCTATTTTTCCTCATTCGGATAACAACAGGGAACGGAGTGCTCTTTCCTGCTCTGGAAGCCCCTTCTCTACTCTCCTGACCAGGAAGGTTTCTGCTCTTCGACACCGCCAGAACCCCCAGAACCTGCTCTTCTTCTTCTTCACGCTCCCCCGTTCGCGGTCGCGGTCGTGGTAGTACAAAGAGATGGGTTGTGGCCGGTCAAAAGGAACTCGAGGCTCCACACTCCCAACGCTGGTTGGGCACCTCTAATAATATCAAGGGGAGCCTAGGTGCAGCAGGGAATCCCCACAGAACCCGTTCTACATACAGCAGGTAGAGAGCACGTAGAACGACTACTGTTTTGTAAGGTGAATTGGGTATAAGTAGCACCAGAAAAGTTCAGGCGCTATTGTTCAAGTCTACTTACATATACTACGGCTTCTATATACAAGGTAGACTGTCTGCAAGTTAAGTGAGGCACCACTGACGGTCGGTACTTGTACTTGTATAAGAAGTACCGTTGGTAGAGTACTCTACTCTTGTATAGACCATAGTCCCAGGCCATAGGAAATAGTCCCAGGCCATGGTAATATTTCCAGGCCATAGGTAATGTGGGGTTGCCTCTGTCTCACGACCTAGCTCATAGGTCTATTATTATCACGGCCATCATTCCAAAGAAGCAAAGAGCTACATTCTAGAACTATGGCAACCTCCCAGATACGGTTCTCACGAACTTGTTCCTCTGTCAAAGCAGGTGTTCCTGGCCCATGAAGAACTCAGAAGTGAAGAACGTTTGATCAAGATCAAGATCAAGAAAATCTCCTTTGTAAGGAAGAGCCATAGGTTTTTCACTTCGGCAAGGAGAAGCTTCTAGCGTTCTATCAGAAGCACCACCTGTCAGAATGATCTTTTCTGTGAACTGGCTTACTCTTACTGGATCTTGAAAGAGAAGAAAGAGGTGCTTCTCACTGGAGCGTCAGAGACAGGAAGCCAGCCTTTCTTTCTTTTAGGCGGCTCCCTGACGCTACCTTTGTGAGTTGTTTGTGGCCTTGTTGGTGAGAGGAAGAGGCAATCATACCTGGCTCTGAAGCGCTAGATAATGCTCGGTCTCCCACTCTTGGACTCATTTTACTTTGCCAGCTCAGCCCAGCACCTATTGCTTGCCCAGAAGAAATTGAAAGGCGTATGCTCCAAAGGGGAACAGATGCGGGCGTTTGCCCGGCCATGAGAAGGATGAGAATGCCATCTTCTAGCGGTCCGAATCTCCATAAAGAAGGGCCTTCCTGAAGGGCCTTCCTGGGCTCCTTATGACCTCAGCCATAACGAAGGTGATCATGGCTTGAAGTAACTAAGACAAGAAGCGCCTTGTGTCTTGAGAGGTTGGCCTGACACTCAGGAGCACTAGCACTCCTTGTCACAGAGGTATCAACAAATGCCACTCCCCTTGTACTCATTATCCAATTTCCGGGCTTCTTCGCAAGCGAGCTCTCTTATAGCAACAACAGATTGCAGGAACTAATACCTTCTGCAGTCTGGATACCGAAACCCTCTTCCTCCTTGAACAAGGTTTACACCCGACGAAGAGCAACGTTTATCTTCCGGACCAATCATGAAGGGAAGTTCTATCTCGGCGTGCCTCCTAGTGCTGGCACTCGCAAGCAGCCCAGTTCTCTCCGAAAACAAGCGTTCCGCCTCCGAGCTTGGCCTTAAAAGCACCAATGACGCTAAGGGGCCAGTAGTGCGCCAGCTTCAGTTTGGTGACTTCTTTGGCGGTGGAGGTGGAGGCGGAAGTACCGGTGGTGATTCTGGAGGATTCGGTGGAGGAGGTTTTGGAGGCTTTGGTGGGGGAGATTCCGGAGGAGGATCTGCAAACTTCGGTGGCATGTTTGGCGGAAGCGGCGGTGGAGGTGGAGATTTCGGCGGAGCTTCGTGGCCACAGCCTGCTCCTTCAATGGACTGGTCCTCACCTGCACCTTCAATGGACTGGTCCTCACCTGCAC
>FLMG01001874.1:0-10670 GCA_900088475.1 Hyphochytrium catenoides
TGTTTGTTGAATATTTAATGCCAATTTTCCTATCTCAATAAAATATTCTATTGAAATGTCACGTCCACCTCCTCAAACATTGACCACTAAAGAATCTGATGACACGTTACCCAATCGCTGGCCACCCTTTATAGGGAATAAGATACTAAGGATTATCTACTACTGATCACCATTTTTCTTAGCCCTCTAGATTTATTTATAGCTGGTATTAACCTAGGGAAGTGGACCCAGGCTGTCCCGAGATAGTCGCCTGATAGAGTCTCATCCGTTTCAAAGCATCAATCACCCGTTCGATGCTGGGAGTACGAGAGAGAGAGATAAGGGGAGAGACAGCAGAGAGAGACAGAAAGAGAGAGAGGGAAAGATTCAGGCATAGAGAGAAAGAAGAGGAGAGAGAGAGAGAGAACAAAGGTGGAGAGAGCGAAAGGAAGAGCAAAGAGGGAAAGAGAGAGGAGACAGGACGAAGTAAATGTACGCAGAGGAGACTGATGCTTATTAGAAACTTCATTCGAATCACCTTTGGCCGCATCAGAGAGAGAGCTACAGCGGGCAGGAGGACGTAAGATGAGGGAAGGCAATCGCAGGGAGAGTTGTGCGAGATGCCATCTCCACAGAGGGCCAGGGGCCACACTGGGTGAATGCTAACTCTACACAGGTGATAGTGAGATAGCTAATAGTGAGAAGGGTATTTGTGAGACTATACTTCTCCTAGACCGCGCCCTCCGATGAGCCGGCCTATAAGCTAGGAGAGCGGCCTCTGGCTTCACTAAAGCTTCAAACTGCTTATGTCTCCAAGTAGTAGCTAGTTAGCTATATTCAAACTGGACAAAAGCTTCTCTCGGAGGAGAGACTGAAAGAGATAGGAAGAACAGGCAGGTGGAAAGAATAAAAGAGGCAAGAGTCCGAGCAGAACGCCCTGCCTTCGACTGATAGCAGCTAGAGTCATCGGTCACTCGTCATCCTGGTTGCGGTCGCTAAAGACCCCAAGATTCTTCCATTCTCCTTTTCCTGCCTCTTCTGGCTGACTTCCCAAGTGAGCTTATGATATTCAAAGGCCCTTCGCAGCACTGCGTATTCTTGGCGGTTGAGGCAGGGCTTCGCCACTTCCTTTAGAAATACTTCCGCTCTCTCAAGGTAGTTGGCATAGCCATAACATTCGAGCATGGCGCGACAGAGAGAAAGAGTTGGTACCACATTCTTGCCTTCCACCTTTTCTAGAAAAAAGCGCTCTGCATGGGCTGCTTTGCCAGCGGCGCCGTACGCAGCTATAATGTATGCCCATACATCCTGGCTGTCTCCAAATCCTAAAGCCTTTAGCCGCCTGTAGCATCGAGCAACGTCCTTTCGCCTTCCCAGAAGCCCATAGCCTGCAAAGGCTTCTCGGAGAGCTCGGTTTGCGAGCTCTTTGTAGCCACTTGCTTGAAGCATCTCAGCGACGCTTTCAGCCTCGTCGGGTATTTGATATAAACAATGCAGATATAGGAGACTATCAATCTGCCCACTGTCAATAGGCGCCTCACGGCGTAGTAGATCTGCAAGGACACGCTTTGCTCCTTTCACATCCATTACCTCCAGGCTGGCCGCTAACAATAGCTTTGACATTGAAGCCGTAATGGGATGGCCGAGAGACAAATAGCCTTGCAAACAGTCCACTCCTGCGGGAGGGTCGTATCTGAAATACCAGGATGCAAGCTTTTCAAGAGCCTGCGGAGAGATGTCTCCTCTACTTTGCAAGATCTCCTGCACGAAGACCTTCACTTCTGCCATGCGCCCCTGACAAAGGAAGGCAGGGAAGACCTTCTCATATATATATCTTGGGATTGGCTCTGAGTGAGCGCGAAAGATGTAGAAAAAGCGTCGAAGGTCATCCAAAGTGTCATCCCCGCCTAATGTGTAGACGTCCAGAATCTCTTGCATATTGACGTCAAAAGACACCTTCCGGGATGGCAGGAGTGGAATAATGGCGCTTATTTGATCAATCTGTCGAGACACTAAGTAGAGCCGTAGAAGTGAGTTCAGCACCTCAGGAGACATCCTCTCACTCTTAGATAAGAGTCCCTCTGCGAGAGCTGTGGCCTCAGAGAGAGGCATGAACGCCTTCTTTGAGTAGAAAGAGCGACTGATTATGTCCACTACCTTGTAATAATCAATGCCCTTGCCATACACAGGCCGCAACAAAGGGTGGGAGCTCCCCAACGCTTCCAAAAGTGCTGTAAGCTCCTGAAGAGCTACCCCTGCCTCGTCCAATGAGACAGAGTAGAGATAGTCTAGTATCGCGTTGAGCCCATCTGTCTCTAAGCAGTCATGTCTTATGAGACGAGAAAAGAAAGCAGTGGGAGATTCTGCCGCATGATGCTTCGGAAACCATTGAAGGATATATTGGATGTCTTCCCCAGTGAGCTTCCAGTTCCACGCCTGCATTATGCCGATGGTCTTCTCTAAGGCTTCTGGGTCACACAATTGGTCAACTAGCGCTTCTCTGAAGACCATATCGGAACTGACGAGATCTCCTTCTCTTTCTGCAAGGCTCTTCGTGACTTCGGACGGTAGAGAAGAGAGATTGCTAACGATACTCCTTACAATGATAGAGGTGAGCGTCTTCTCTCTTGCAGGCAAACTGTTCTTAGCAGGCAAGGAAGCTCTTATACGCTGAGCCAGCAAGAGAATCTCCTGTGCATCTGCATAGCGGCTCATGAGAAGTAGGGCTTCACAAGTATTGAGAAGATCTGTGGCCACCTCTTCGCGTATGGTCTGCTCTGTCTTCGTTCGTTCCCCAGCTGCTCCTCCTATCTCTTTCACCTCTACGGCTCTGATTAGAGGGTTTACTACGCTTTTGACGCCATCGAGGAACGCCTCCACCTGGTCTGCCCCTTGTAGGAGCTCCATCGCCCGATCTTTGTTCTGAATAGTGACGCCGCCGCCGCCCAGAAAATTTTCTCTCAGTGGCTGGAGCTTTGGATGAGGCATTGTCAAGTATCTGCAGAAGTCTGGAATGACTCTCAGATCTCTTTCTCTTGAGCCCAAGGTTTCACTTACTCGATAGCGGTCCGCATGCGCTAGGTACCAGCGCATGAAAGTCACGGCTCGGCCTCCCTTAAGCAGTTTTTGAAAAAGAAGTCGCCATTGCACGACTTCTTGGTTTTGACCATACTTACGTCCCAGCGTAAAGATAAGCAACTGAGCGCTGGGCAGTGAAAGAGCAATGTCAGGGGACGGGACATCGCGAAACTCCCGTAGTAGCTCTATAAAAGCAGAAGCAGGGACGACAGAGGTTCTCGAATTCGCAATGATCTTCTGGGCCATGATATCCAAGTGAGACATCAATGAAGGTGTCCAGTGTTGCAGGTTCGATGATGGCGCCTTCGGAAGAGGAGATAACGATGAGAATCTCGAGAGGCACGGCGCTTGGCTACCAGGATGAGAACGCAGTAGCCTCCGCTTCACCACTTTCGTTGTCAACCAGGGCCTCATAGACCTGCTGGATGCCATCATCCTTAATATTCGGCTCACGCCGATGTTAGGAGAGTCCAAAGTACCATCATCTTCGCTTGCTGGGGCTCTTAGCTCCTACGCATTCGAGGCCCGCACCCTATCCTCCTGCCTTCTCTAACTATATACCTGATGTCGCACGGTCCTCGCGAGGTCATGAAGCGCAGTTAAGCGCCATTACAATGAGACGCTTTCCCTTCTATGACAGCGGCGAACGGAGGGATGAAAGAGCACTGGAAGGTCAAACAGCTGGCAATCAATCATCTGCCTGAGATGCAGCGCATCAAAATGGCCAATGACAGGTAAGCGAGACCGGCGAAGCTTGAAGCTTCAGAACCAGTCTCTAAAAATGTAAAATCATCCGCACCAGGCTGGCCGTTAGCGGCCGTCTGGTGAGGCAGGATTGCCGTTAACGTACATTACCGACTGAAGATTGGGCCCGGTTCTCAATCATTTACAGTATCAGTATTACAGGCTCCTTACTATTATCAAGGCCTTCTACCAGAACTATGACAAAGGCTGAGATTGTTAGGGGATAAGAAGGAGAAGACGATAGATGTTGGGCTCATTAGACCAAGTCGTTGAGCATGTTTGCTTCTCTGTCCTCGGCTTCTTGTTTCTTCTCTTACTAAGGATCATTGTGAGCTTGACTGTGGACGGAGGGATAAAAACAGTATGTGCGATACAGAGATGAGCTGTGGTTTGAGACGACTACTGCGGGGCAGCAAGTTCTAAGCCATTGTACAGCGTGGGACCCCACAGCCTTCTTCTCTATCATGGTGAGCTTCCAGGCCTATTACTTCCTACAATGGCGATGTATTGCTCTGCAGCCCAAGGTCTTCCGTCATGCGTCCATTCTCAATGAGCTATACGCCTAACCTGGCTATTTTTCTACTTCCTTATCGGGTAGGATAGCCTGGGTATCAGCTGGCCTCCAGGCAGCATACTCATCAGGGACAAGCGCGATGCTAAGACAGTAGCAACCTAGCTCCATTGTCAAAAGCTGGGTTAGGTGTCTCTCCGGCCGGGCCAGTCAACAGTAGGATAGAGAGAACGAGTGCAGAAGCGTGACCCCTCGCTCAGATGTTAGAGAGTAAATAGTCACCATTTCCATTCAAATCCCGTTATAGCTAGCTGGTCCTCCTGTAATTGTCACTAGCATGTCCTTACTCTTCGTCTTCCTCCTCTTCCTCTTCCTCCTCATCGTCTTCGCTCTTGAACTTGCTCCAGTCAATGTGATGGTATAATCTCTGTGAGATGAACAAAAGACAGCTTAGACATCAATAGGGGAACACCGAGTTCTTTGGCTGACGTAGTAGTCTCCAAGACGCTACATAGCGGCGTCCTGCACAAGAATGCTTCAAGAGCTCAAGAGCTTTTGAAGAAATCGTAATGGAGGTCGAGAGAGAATCAGGACCCAGGAGGACGTGGCCTTATACCCTAAAGTAAATCGTTGTGCTTCGCAAAGAATATAACCAAGGAAATGACTAACAGTGGACGGTACTGGAGGTTCATGTGAGGCCACTTACCCCTCGGTTGACGCTCTCCCAGACGGCGTCAGTGACGGTGCCATATACATACTCCATTGTCACAGCACCAATAACAATGTAAGTGACATAAGTGATATGAGAGCGCCAGAACTTCTCATAGATCATGCCCAGAATGCCGCCATTCTGTCTCTCTCGGCTGTTAAGAAAGCGGGTAGAGAGCTGTCTTGAGGAGATTTGGGCTGCCGGTCTGCCGGAGGTCAGACCGCCTACCCTGCTTGCCAAGGGCCTGAAGCTTCTAAGAGCATTCATGATAAGGTTGCTTGTACTATTAAAGCTATTCCTGAAAGAGCGCAAAATGTTAGAAAGTGTGTGTACGTAGGTACTGAGAGAGTCACAAGAGAGGAAAAAGCGACAACGAAGGGCAGGGGGGAGCGCTAGCTCGCGGCTAGTTCTTATAGGTCTTAGAACCTTTCCTAGTCCAAACGAAATCCCATCTGCAGCGCTCTTACCTTTGAAGGATGTCCTTCAGTTGGTCAAAGGCAGTGATTAAAGGGGTGCTGGCGGGCTTGGCGAGCGGCAATGCTTCCCTCAAAAGCTCAAGAAATAGCAGAACGCAGGCTCTGAAGCAGAGTTTGAGGTCTCCCTTCCAGTCTTCAGACTCACACAAAGCATTATTGGCAATACTGGCACGTCACTTCCGAGCGCTTGCTGATCGCCAAATAAATCAATTTTTTCTCGTTGCATCTAATTCCTGTATAACAGCTACGGTTTATAGGGTGATTATGTGTCCTCTATTGACTACCCGTCCTTTATCCTGCGGCCATGAAGCTCTTGTCCTTAGCCGTAAGCGTCTCAACGTTTGATAATGGCTATGGCGATTGGTAAGCAGTAAAGCCGGTTAATGTACTATAGAGGATCACAAATTAGACAGGATCCGAGGTCTTTCATTTCTGATATTGTCTTTATTATCAATAATCGGCTTAGCAGCTACTTTCGCTAATTCTGTAACTAAATAAGGAAGTATAGCTTTCTTTTAGATGTGGGTGCTATTGTTGAGCGTTCAGTTTTGGCAAGTCCAGTTACTAAGTTCCACCCACGAGCGGTATTTTCGGTGTCTTTGAAGGCTGTATTTGCATGTGAAGACTCAGAAATTCGTCAGATGAAGCTCTTCCAAAGATCGCTAAAAGTTTCAGAGATTTTGCTTCTGGAGAACAGAGACGCGATGACAGAAAGGAAAGGATGCCGCTCGCCGCTCATTGAGGAATAGTTCTTCAGAGGAATCAGGTACACACGAAGATGCTCCATGCTGGGCCAAGCGAATGATGATGATTGCGTTTGGAGTCAACAAGGACCTCTTCGAAAGAGTTCATGGCACCGATAAGGAGCGTAACAGAGAAGGAGGGATCGGTCTCCAGTATAACTGGAGCATCCACTGTCTAGCAGCCATGTGGTGGTCTGGACTTCGCTCTTGTCGAGCTGATTTTACGAAATCCTTGACTATGGGAGGACTGAATGAGAGCTTATGCGCCATTGGAGGTACATAGTACTGCTTCACCCCAGGAGTTATGAATGTATTGTCCAACAGAGAACAGAGAAGCGAGGGAAAGCTGGTGCATAGAGCTCATTAGGTAGATATGACGGAGTGTTGGGCTTCATTCCATCAGCGATAAAGACGCTTTCCATTCCCAGCGCAAAGACTCTCCGCAAGTCACAAGTATTGATTTATGACCGGAAGCCTGCAAGGCTAGGCGTCGCATTTCTATGTGGGTTCAGGTGCTTAAGGCGCTTTATGCCAGAGGGTAATAGAGATAATACCTCTTACTGTTAGCTAGTAGCTCTCACTATAAGGCAAGGAGTTTCTCAACTCGCCAGCACTCATCTGTCACTCTTTTGCTCTGTTTCTCTCTTTTTCTTTCTCTAGTTCACTGCTGCGCTCTGGTAGGTTGGGATAAGATACTTGATGTTTATGAAGGCGTCCTCCCCTCCATGCAGCTCAAAGACTGTCAGCGTCTCTCTGATCAAGTCACCAAGGTTGTTCTCCTTTCTCTGAGAGTAGTCAATTGCGTCTCCAATATTGACTGAAGACATAAGTAAAAGAGCAGAAGAACGGCTATCAGGACGAAGGAAGCTAGAAATATCGTAGAGTCAGACTTGATGACGAAGGAGAAGAAGGGCGAAGGAAATAGCAAGAAACGAAGAAGGTATGAGATAGTCTGAAGCCGGTCATTCGCCACAGTGCGCTCTCCAGAAGGTAGACGACTAAGCAGAAGAAGAGAGAGAGGAAACGAAATGACGAAGAACGTTTGAGGCATCGGAAGAAGAGCTTTTACCATTCTTGTTGATGAAGATGTTGAGCACAGGAAGGATCTGCCGATAGTAGGGCACCAGCGCCTGTCCGATGAGGCAAGAATCATCAGACTGAACCAGTCTTTGCATTACTTTTAGAGCCTTCAATAGAACGTCAGGGTCACGCGTGTTGAGGGCAGCTGGTGGTCCGAAGTCGTTGGGGCAGAGCATTACAAAGTGAACGGGTGAGAAGAGGAGAGAAGGAGGAAGACAGAGTGAGAGACAAGAGAGAGAGAAAGAGAAAGGAGAGAGAGATGAGAGGGAGCAGGGAGAGGGAGGAGAGGAGAGTGCGACAGGGGCAGGAAAAATGTGTCAGATGGTTATGAATGGCGCTCAGTCCGCTAGCAGTTGACGCAGTAGAGACGTCAGAAATGGGAAAGAGAGCCGCATGACAGAAGAAGAGACTGAAGAACAACGGAGGACGGGAGAACAGGTCAACCGATTAGTGAAATAAGGCACAGGCAAGAGGAAGCACAGAGGAGGCAAGATATCTTCATCGACTCTGACTACTGGTGGGGGCACCGCACTTTTGATGGGGAGGATGAGCTGAGGAATCACCGGCAGCACTTTCTTGGGTCCCGTCTGTAGCATGTCATAGATTCCCTGGCAGGAGGCAGGGAGAGAAGCAAAAGAAAAAGATTAAGAAGAAAATAATGGCCATGACCGAGAGAAACAGTACCAGAGGACCAGAAGGAGAGGAGAGAAGAATGCGGCGGAAAGGGAGACTGAGGGAGAGAGAGAGAGAGAGAGAGAGAGAGCACCCAAGAACGGACATTAAACAATAAAGAAAGCTAGATAACTAGGTATATAGATAGGTGTACATATAGAGAGAATAACAACGCTAGCGAGAGAGAGAGAGAGAGAGAGAGAGAGAGAGAGACGAACAGAGAGATGGGAGTTGTAGAACTTATGGCACGTGGTACCTGTTCTGCCAAGAAGGCATAAGGTTCTTCTACCTCCCTCAGCCCGTCAAAGAAAATGGGCAGGTAGTGATGGAAGTCAAGCTGCAAGTGGACGGAGGATAGTTATCTGTCAGACCTTGGTACAAGAGCAGGGAACAGGGTGGAGCCACCAGCGGGTGAAACAGGATAGAAAGAGAGAGACAGAATGAGAAGGAGAACAGAGAACAGAAAGAGAGAGAGAAGAGAGAAAGCTGACTTAATAAGAATCGAGAGAAAGCGATGCCCAAAGCCGATTCCTAGCGCTTGATGCTTCTCTTTCTATTCAATGTCCTCCCTTCCCTATCCAGATCCTTTTTCTTCTCTTTCCGTTTCTCTTCTCTCTCCATGTCTCTATTTTATATTGCAACTTGCCGTACTCTTTCGTTGCTCCTCCGGCCCTGAGCCCTCACCTGCATAATCTCTACTTTCCAAGCAACTTTGTTCTTAAACGCGCCGTGATCGACGTGAATAGGAAGGTCTCCACGCTCATAGAACCTGAACCAGCATTATCGAGTGGAAGTGCCAAAACATGGTCAGAGGGAGGGGAGAAAGTGGAGAGACACATGCAATGAGAGACCATTTCTGTACAATGGGAATGACAGAGAGACAGACAGACAGACAGAGAGAGAGAGATGAGAGAGAGAGAGATCGATGGTTGATCCCAAGCAAGAAGGTGAGGCAGAACTAAGGCATAAACTTTGCTTGCGCCGGGAGGAAAGAGAGGGTCCAGACCCTGCCTCAGGGACACGAGCTCTGGAGAGGCATGTGAGGGAGAGAGTTAAAGAGAGAAAGAAAGAGAGAGAGAGAGGCTACAGAGACAGCACCAGAATGATAGGATGAGCAAGAAAGACCGGCAAAGACACACAGAGAGACGAGACGACAGTCAGACGAGATAGGGCATATGGTGTGACCTTCTGAACTCTGTGTTCGGCGGGTTAGCTCGGGGTTTGAGGGCCTGAGACGGACCTGGCGAGGATTGCGCCCTTGTCGTCCTCTTCTCTTCCATCTAAAGAAAAGATGGAGGAGGAATGGCGTTTGAGGCTATTGATGTCCCTTTTTGAAGAGAGAGTGGGATAGAGAGGGGTGGTAGCGAGAGAGAGATTGAAAGGAGAAGTGGGAGAAGAGACAGGAAAAGAAATGGCGCGAGACCAATCGCCAGGGCGAGGGAATAGCAAAGTTGAGAGGAAGAGAAAGCAGGGGAAGGCGCCGGTAGGAGAGAGAGCGAGAGAGTGACAGACATTCTTCAAAAGTAAGAGTTAGTACGGGCAGGCCAGAGAGAGAAGAAATGCGATTGAAAGGATGGACAAGGGAGGCTGCTTTCTCTTCCTCTCCTACCTCTGCTTTAGCGCCGGTGGTGGATCGTCCTCCTAGTCCCTCTCCTTTCTTGGTCCATTCTGATGGTGAAGGCTTCTCTATCTTTTTGCTGAAAGAGAAAGCCTCGATGTTCACCTCAGCATTATTTGGCTGGTGTCCACCAGCGCGCTCCTGAGGAGAGAGAGAGAGTGAGACAGTGAGTGAGAGAGAGAGAGAGAGTCAGACAAGGAGGAAAGACAGAGCAAGGAGGAGAAACAAAAAGAAAGAGTGTGCGGAGGGCAAGAAGAGAGAGGGACAGAAGAGTCATCAGCAACTCTAAAGAGAAACTAAAGGGAGACGCACAGCGGGAAGTAGGAGACACGTCTGACGGCCATTGTGGAACCAACAGAAGCAGGCACAGGGACTAACGTGACATGAAAGGAAAGAATGTGACATCAGATGGATGGGGAGAGAGAGATAAAGAGAGAGAGGAAGAGAGAGAGAGACAGACAGGCAGACAGACAGAGAGACAGAGAGACAGAGAGGAAGATGGAGAACAGAAGAGGGAGAAGAGGATCAGTATCAATTTCTCACCGTTGGTCTGATCTGTGTGACATCGAAACAAGAGCCTGTGTCCTTTCCTATCGTCCTTCGCGCACTTACGCGAGTGGGTTCGTTTGGTGACAACGGCATCTCTCCTTCTCTCTCTTTCTTTTCCCCTCTCTTTCTCTCTTGCTAAAGGGAGCAATCAGTCCCCCGATCTTCTTTGAAGATGCTTCTCTTCCTCCTCGCTATTGTTTGATAGAGTTCCTCTTCTCTTTCTTTTATCTGAGAGATAAGCTCTTGGCGATGCAGAAGAAGATACGGAAGAGGAGGAATATGCGACTGTCAAGCTCCTGGTGGATTTAGCAAGAGGTTCCAAGAGCTTAAGCTACTTGCTTGCCTCGACGCTAAGAAGAGAGAGAGAGAGAGAGAGAGAAACAGATGACCAAAGGGAGAGAGCGGCGCCACAGCGGGGCAGGTCACTGGGGAGGAGAGAGAAATGTTGATAGGGCTGCGTGTCCTGTGTCCTAGAGGACGGAGATGCATAGCGCTTCAGTTTGCAAGTATA
>FLMG01001886.1:1837-22712 GCA_900088475.1 Hyphochytrium catenoides
GAGAGAGAGAGAGAGAGCGAGAGTAAGAGCGAGAGCGAGAGAGGGAGAGAGAAGGGGGGGAGGGGTGCGAGAGAGAGAGCTCTTAGTTAAAATTATATCAAAATAAGAGACGCCAAAGGAGAAGACAGATGAGAGTATGACAGGCAGACAGTGGGACGGAGAGAGACACAGGTAAACCGAACGAGGTAAAGATACAGGGAGACAGAGAAGCGAGAGAAATAGGCCGAGACAGAGCATGGAAAGCGAAGGGAATAGCCCGTACCAAGTTCCCGTCCATGGTATATAGGTTCACAAGCGGGACTGTCTCTTTCTCTGCGATCACACTCCTGACCTTGGCTCTAACAGTGCTTTGGTGCTGAAAAACAATTAAGAGTCAATTCACAGATCTAGTTATCTCCCCAGGAAGTCCACCTCATCCCATTTATCCCTTCTCTCTCTCATTTGCCTAACTGAGCACATGTTACCTGAGAAGAGAAAAAGAGTACAGAGTCTCCGATTTTCAGCTCTTTGGCAGCAACAGCAACCGCATCTTCCTTTCCTTTCCATGGATGAGCGCCAGCAGAGCGAACAAGAGACCGATAGAGTAGATGCTGAGGTGTGACCCGTAGAATAGATACGTCCCGGCAGCTTCTGGTCTCTCCTAGCGACAAAGGACAAGCCTCTGCAACCTCCAATTCAAGTCTGGATAGAGACAAGAAAACGCGAGCACAAGAGGAAGACAGGAAGAGAGAGAGTGAGGGCCCGAGGCGAAAGGAAGGAAGAGGGAACAAGGGCAGCCAACAAAGCGGAAGAAAAGGTAGAAGTGAATCGCTCCTATGGTCTTTACCGAAGAAGAGTCTTAACACTTCGGCTGCTATTGTGCACTTGCTTATGATAGACCTGCGTCCAACTCACTTGACCTGTTATCAACGACCATCGAACGGCGAGGAGAGACCAAAGAAGAGAGAGAATACACAGGGAGGAAGAGTAGCCCGGAATAGGGTAAGTGAACAAAGAATGGCGCAGGGAAGAACAAGCGTTAGGAGTTAGAATAGCTGATCAGCTGTATCAGTAAGAGGTAGAGCCAAGACAAGCTCAACTTTAGGCCAGGCGGGTGAGACAAGAGAGAGAGAGAGAGAGTCCAAGACAAGTTTGAGTAACTAAAACTCCATACAAACGGGGAGGAATGCAGGCAAAGAGAGACCAAGTGAGAATGATGGGAGCCTATCTACCGCGAGAGGGAGGAGAGAGAGACAAACAGAGAGAGTGGGGGGAACTGGAGCGATTTCCTACCGGAGGCGGAGGACGAGAGGATATACTCGCCCACTGCAACATCTACTATCTTCTTTCTTTCGCCGCCCAGTGCTATTACATGGGAGTCATGCGCAAAGCATTCGGCTAATAAGAGGCACGGGTTAGATGCAGTGCCTTTTGGACTACATCCTACGAAAGGATAGGCTATAAAGAGTGCAACCTGAACTAATAAAGGTCTTTGTCTTTTCATCTCCTTCTCTCTTTCTTGTTCCTCCCTCTCTCACTGTTTCTCTCTCGCTCTTTCTCTCTTGATCAACAAGGAGCCCCAAGCTTCATTACCATTTTGGTACTGGCTGGAGAGGGTCTGATTCCTATTCTGACAGTAGGTTCCGTAATAGAAGGGTTGGCAGTTGCAACCAGTCCCTAGTGTGTCACACTCTCCATTCCCTGAGCACTCGGTACCGTTCACCATACAGAGACCTGGCCAAGAGGGGAAGGACGAAGAGAAGCAAGATAAGAGAAGTGATCTTCTTTGGCATATGGCTTCGAAGAGTCAACCAAGAATAAGACGGCAAGAAACTCAAAGAGTTGTGAAGAGTTCACGTCGGACATGATCCGAGTGTCAGTCCTTAGAGGGAATGAGAAGAAGAGATGCGAGAGAGAGACAGGGAGGGAGCCTTACTTGTCTTTTTGTACTCAAAGACCCTTGAGCTTCGCAGTCCTCCTGCGGACGTTCCTCCGACAACGATCAGGGAGGGAAGAGACGTCAGGTTCGACGCATAGTAACGCGTTGTTGAGGGGCACTCTCCACAACCGTCACGGGGATAGAGATCGATGTACTTGCCTATGACACACGTGAGACGGAACAAGCCAGTGAGGACGCAGGTAAGGACAGAGACGAAAGAGACACGACGCCTATCTTAACCACTGGGTGCGTACTCTGAAACAATCTAAGGAGGATAGAGACAATGTGGAAGCGGCAAGTATTAAAGCGGAAGTGCTGAAAAGATGAGGACGAGGTCGTAAAGAAGATAGCGTCCGGCCTTGACGAAGTGAAAGAGGCTGTCTCTTACTGAGTTCTTCTGGAGGAGAGACGGTAGATTTGTCTTTCATATGAACCAGCCTGCCACTCACCTCCCCTGAACAATGAGGTTGGACATATTTTAGCACGGTAAGTGTAGGGCCAGGACCCCGAGAAAAGGCAGCAAGACATACTCCGGCCTTTGCCAGTCCAACTTTCTCGCGCTTTCACTTCCCCTCTCTCTCCTTCCTCCCTCTCTCTCCTTCCTCCCTGTCTCTCTTTCGTTCTCTTGCTTTTCTCTATCTATCTCCTTCAGCTTTATCTCTTTTTCTCTCTCTCTCTCGCCCGCGCTCTTTCTCCCTCTTCTCCGTTCTCGATCTCTCTTTCTCATTGGCCGTCTCGGTAACTTCCAATCTAAGTCTGTCTCGCTCTCTCTCCCTCTCGCTTTCGTCTCCCCTGCGGGTGCCATTTTAATGTCAAAAGTCCTCCCCCTCTGCTCGAGTTCGCTTGCCAAGGTTACTTACTTGGTCCGCCGTAGCACCCCGGAGCGCAGACGTAAGGTGTAAAATTGATGGGTTTCTGGATGACAAGCGCCTTCATCCCATACTTTCCAAGACATTTCTGCGCAGCTGACGGGGCGTTCTCTGCCATACACCAGTCAGGCTTATGTGTATCTGTATCAAGGCGCGTCCAGTCGACTGAGAATGTGGAAGTGCGACAGAGGCGGAAAGACAAAGAGGGATAGCGTAAGAGAAAAGGTCAGTTATGGTCAGCGAGAGACAAAATTTTCTAAGCAGTTACCTCCATTTGTACTGGTCCAGACGTCGGCATAGCCAAGGATATGGTTAAATCCAGCCTCTGTACAGAAAAAGAATGAGAGCAATCAGCTACTCTTGTCTCCTACTCTATCCCTTGCGGTCCTCTACTTCAGCTCTCTCATTCTCCCAGCATCATTCTTCTTGTTATCCGTCTCTTTCTTGTTCTACCTCCTCCAGCGGACAACTTCCGCCATTTGTAGAGACTTACGCTTTCTAGCTCCGCCCATGAGCCACATCCTGGGTTCTTGAGCATCATACACCGTCAAAGTGTCCCATACAACCAGTGAACCCCACGCGCGCGGAAACCATTCCGCAGTCTTCCTCAACCTGAACCATTTATCTGGATGGAACCAATGCAGCAAGCAGCTCATGAGTATCAACGGCCACCACGGAGACAAGAAGGAGGATTAGACCTCTAGGAGAAGAGGTGTCATCCTCCAGCCTTTTTCCAGCCAACGTTGCCTCCCCATCAACAATTTCCTGGTGTCCTCTGTAGCTACTACTGACCTAACTCACATACGGCGACCTGCTTTCTACATCCTCCTTTTTCTCTCTAGTATCCAAATTATCTGGCAGACGAACTGAGGGTCTCGCCCTATCCCTTCGGAGCTCAAGATCTGGCCTTACCGTCGGTCGAACGCAAGAACCAAACGTCGCTCACAGTCATTCCCTGGTCGTCTCCCTTACTCTTCCAGTTAGTGGTGTAGCCGCCCATCACAAAAAGCCTCTCCCAGCTCCGTCCATCTTTGTTCACGGTCTGGGAGGTGCAGAGAGCGCCAGCCCGCGGTGACCAAAGAGCGTCAGGATGTCTCCTCCAGACTATAGTAAGAGCAAGCATGAGCGACAGAGGAGTAAGATACATTGTTAGCAGGCAAGAGGTGCGGTGTAGGAGCCGGGCAAAGAGAAGAGCAGAGAGAGAGGACCAGCGGTGGACGAAACCATAAGCATTCTCACCTTTGAGGTCTTTGGTCGACCACACATCCTTCAGAGAAGGAGAACCTCCAAGCACGTAAAGCTCTCCTTTAAATACCACTGCGCAGTGCCAAGCGCGAGGCGGAAAGGGCGCCAGCGGAGCTTGGGTCCACAAAGCTGAATAGGAAAGAAAGACATGTGAGGCTCGAGCGTGCGGCGTCAGATTGACTTCACGAGGTAATGGGCAAGAGTAGTTGGCCGTTAGACAAAAACGAACAAAGCGCAGCAGTCAGAGGAACCGGGATTGCCTTCTAAACCAAGGTGAGGGAGACTAAGAACATGAAGCTAGGTGGGCCGAAACGTATCCACTTGGAGCCGTGAGAGCATGACAAGCTTGTGAACAAAATAGAGCACAAAGTTGTACGAGTGTGAAAGTGGAGAGGGGTGAGAGAGAGAAAAAGGAGAGAGGAAACAGTGAGAGAGAGAGAATGGGAGCACAATGGAAGAGCAAGAGACTGAGACAGCGAGAGAAAGGGAGAGAGAGTGGGGACAGAGAAAGAGAACCAAAGCGGGTGAAGGAGAGAGAAAAAGACAAACGTGATGAGAAACGAATGACCGTTTACCTCCATTAGAAGAGATCCAGACTTCGTTAGAAGCATCTGGTGTGAAGCCTCCTATCAGGACCATGTAACCCTCATCAGGCACCTTCTGGAGCCGATCGTCGTTGATTTCAAGAGGACTGTTGATTTTAGGCTTGAACACAGTGAGACTGTGACCCGACCGCGGGCCCCAGGCACTCGAACTGTTCACTAGCTGCCAGTCCGCACCATCGACAGACTTCCAGATGTCGTTGCTGAAGAGGTAAAGTGTGGGAAGACAAATTGAGAGAGAAAAGAAAGGTTGCAGTGGCTGCAAAGGAGAGTCGAAGACCACAAGGACCGCAAGGAATGGAGTGAAAGGAGACAAGACGGACAAACACGAGAGAGAAAGGACAGGCACGCGCAGAACAAGACGGCCGTGGCACGTAGAAGAGCAAACTAAAGAAATGGAAAAAGTCTGTTCCCCGGTCAGCTGCCCAACGGCACGCCCGCGTCAACTCACATGCGATTCCGGGGGATCAGGAACATATCCTGATATTCGTCCGTGCGTCCGCCTGCAATCCAAGCTGCGCCTTGATAATACACAGCCCCAAAGTCTAAGATAGCAGGCGACAGTTACGATGAAAGAACGCAGGGCTTCCGTTAGCAGAAGACTTCCATTGATGGAAACCGACAGTTGTAAGAGAGAGAGAGAGAGAGAGAGAGAGAGAGAGAGAGAGAGAAAGAGAGCAAAAAAGAAAAGAAGTAACCGTGCAAAGTCACAAGTAAGAAGCTAGGTGTCTGTGCGACCACTGATAACGGGTGATGTATGGTACGTGGAAGATAGCGAGACGCGAGAAAAGAAAGATAGGTAAAGAAGAGAGAAATAGAAAGAGCAAACGAAAACGACAAGAGGATAAGAGAGAGATACAGGATATGATAGAGAGAGAGACAGACAGAGAGATATGAGAGAGAGAGACACAGAGACAGAGTTGAAGAAAGGACAGAGCGAGAGGAAAGAGCAAGAGAAAAAGAGCGAGAGGAAAAGAGAGAGATGATAGAGGACAATAACTCTAAAGCCCTCACCATCTCTGGCCGAGTACTTGGGTTGGGCAGATGGGTCTGTCAGGTCTGACCACGTGTCATCAAACTCCCACGCCGTTTTCTCTCCACCATAGCGATAGGAGCCCAGACACACGGTTTGAGCGGCAAACAGAAAGCCTGGACCAGGATACACAAAGAAAGACAAGGAACCATGCGGGAGAGAGACAAGGAGAGAGAGAAAGGGTGCGTTAGAAAGCCAACCAGACCACATGTAGGACGAGCAGAAAGCTTTCTGAGGACCGAGGAGGACAGAGGAGGAAGAGAAAAGGTATGAGGAAAGCCAGAAAGAAAAACGAAATCCTTCGCTTAGCTCAGTGCGCTCGACTTACGCGGCAGACCCAGCAGCCACACGGCACAGAGAGATAGAGAAGACGCTGTTGAGCACATCTCTATAGTCTCCGGTAATAAGACGGCGCAAGAAGATGGAGAGATGGAGAGGACGAAGAGCGGGACCAAGGAGTGCGAAGGCGCGCGACGGAGAGAACTATAGAGAGACAAGTGCTCGGTAATGGAAAGGCCTGAGGAGCTGTAGGAGGTGTCCAATAGGTCTTTCTATACGACAGCTCCTGGCGAAGTGACAGCCCGGCCTTCGGAATACTGATGCAGCGTTGAAGTCACCAAGGAAAGGAGAGATAGAGCGCTCGCAGCGAAGGACAAAGAAACATAGACAAGAGGGTGACAGGAGGAAGACCAAGAAGAGACAAAGAGAGAAAGTGACAGACAAACGGGGAGAGAGAGAGACAGAGAAAGGGACAGTGAGAGAGAGAGACAGAGAAGGGGACCGTGAGAAAGAGAGAGAGGGGGTACAGTTAGAGGTGGAAAGAAGTGAGGACACCGCTGTGTGAACTGCAGAGCCCGCCTTCTTCCCTATTTATAAAAGACAGAAGGCAAGAGTCAAATGCAGTGTCTCCAGTGCTGTTGCAGGACTGTTGAGCACAGTTCCTGGGGCGAAGGAAACCACGAGACAGAGGGGTCAGCCCCAGGTCCTGAGCATGCTCTTACACATAACAGCAGTGAACCAGATTTTCGCAAGGATAGAGACGGGGAAAGTGGTGATTAGACCGAGCGAGAGGAGGGAGAGAGAGAGAGTGAACACTGGAAGCTTTTAGCGGATGGCTCTGTTGTGGAGTGAGGTGAAAGGAAACTTCCCACTTCACCTTTGACATAGGGAAAGCCGCTCGACACACTGTGGAAACGCGTTTGGTCCTTTGAAAGCACTCTCTCTCTGTGTCTCTCTGTGTCTCTCTCTGTCTCTGTCTCTCTCTCTCTCTCTCTCTTTCTCTCTCTCTTTCTCTCTCTCTTTCTCCTCTCTCCCTCTCTCTCTCTCTCTTTCTCTCTCTTTCCCTCTCTTTCTCTCTCTCTCTCTCTCTCTCTCTCTCTCTCTCTCTCTCTCTCTCCATCTCTCACATCATCGGCCCACATTCAGGCCTCTCAAATCTACTCTGTTGACCCTCCTCCTCCTCCTTTCTTCTCTTTCCCTCCATGCCCTTTCGAGGTCTGAACCTCTCTGCCACATTCCCGACAAAACGCACTCTATCCTCAATAAAGGTGATTCATATATCAAATAGCTGACTGTATACTGCCCAGTAAGAGCCTATACTGTACCCCACTGAGAACCTCTATGACTCATACGACTACAACGCACGTAGCCCAACCTTGTTGATATTTGATAACCATACATTCTTGATCAGAAACTGTAGACACCACCCAGATTACGTTGACGGGCTTTATTATAGAGAATCATCATGAGCGTTATTAGGGTGGATGATGTGGGATTCATCCTGTATTTGTAATGTAGCCACATAAAATCTGTAATGATGATGGCTAGGAAAATCGTGTACAAGGATAAAAAGAGAGAGTGAATAATCATCATCGTCCATCTCTCTTCTCATCAATCTTCGACCTTCAGCCAAAGTGCACTCGATGTGCCCAAGACATCTTATCATCAGCCTACTAAGATCCTTCGCCTTCCCTGGTCTGCGCCAACTTATATCCTTTATCCTTCATAGCTAGACGGCATTGTTGACGACCATGCTGTTGAGACTGACAAGAGCTTGGAAGAATAATATCCTGTCTTCTCGAGGAGTAGACGTCCTCCTACGTTCGACACATTCGAGCGCGTTAAAGGTCCTAGCTAGGAGTCCTTACATTATCTAGAGCTTTCTTGGTACACTCTCATTTCTTTTCTTGTTGAACGAACGCCATACACATGTGTATTAATTTTCTAGGCGTGTCAAGATATGTCGAGCCTGATAACAAGTTGAGAAGAAAAGAACGATGAGAAACTGAACGAGAAAACGTTGAACGAAGTGTGCCGTCCTATCGTTAATAAGCAGCCCAGTCCCAAGGGTATTTGTACAGTGATCTAGAGGCACTCAGGTAGTGCTCTTAGTCCAAATCCGCTCAAATAGAGTACAGCGATAAATACAATGAATACAAAGCATAGCTGAGTAGCTAAAAGAAAGTAGCGCTCAGCTCCGGATAGAAAAGGTAGTGGAACCGCTGACGCCATAATCCAGAGGTCTCGCGAAGGCTCCAACGCTGCCCTGGATCCAAAGCAGCTTCGAAGAAAATGCCAACCAAGGATTTTCTTCGAAACTCAGGCTCCCGTTGGGTACGTTTAGAGACTGCTACGGAACACAACGAGCATCCCTTGAGAGCCTGATGTATAAGGTAGAGAGATACTCTAGTGCGCCCTGAGATGAGAGGCACAAAACTCTCAGTGCGCTTGTGCAAGTTGGGGCACTTGCGGGCTTCTCGCGAAAAGTTTTAAGGGCATCCGCCTTGCTCCGTCGTATGGACCGACCCTACCTGCCTGGACATCGATGGACGTTGATTCCCCACCCACAGGACGACCCGATAACCCCAACCGTCTAAGCATTCTACTAATTATACTGCCTCTTCGCGAGGCAGACTTTTCACTTATGGCACTGCTCCTTACTAACGATGAAAAGTTTGAGTCGCGCAGATCTACTTGGGGGTGTGTCGAGGTTTCCAGAACTGAAGTCTTCGTAGGGGAACCAGTAGAAAGAGAGGGTCGTTGCTGTGTCATCCTGCCTCTTTCTGGCAGAGATGGACCGCTAGATGTGAGCAAAAACCCGCGTATTCTAGCGTACAACTCCAAAGCAACCACCTCATTACATCCCTGAACGGCTTGAAGATAGTAAGGCTCTTTCCAAGCATTTCTTCTCCATGATCGAAGAGCCTCTATCCAGCTGTCCCTAACCTTTCTCGTTGATGCGCTGAAGATAAGTGTCTTCTTTCCCATGCTTATCTCTGAACCTTCTTCAGTTTTCCTAGCCTTGTGACTAGATGAGAATGAGCCTCCGTGAGAAGAGGCGAAACTGCTGTCTGTCGTCTCGACCTCACTTCCTAAGGTCTTCTCTTGCACTCCCAAGCTTAATGGCTCCTTTGTACGCAACCCATTTGGGTGTACCACTATCACCAGTCGATGAGCATCTCGCTTTGGTCGCATAACCTGCACACTTCGGCCGGTAAAGCACACCTCTTCCTCCAGGTGTCCAGAAGACGGATGGAAGAGAGAGAGCTTGCCATCAGCTAGCCTTACAAGCACCACCTCTACGATTCTTGGAGCACAATGCTGCAGAAGATAACCCTCAGCCATCTTTCGAGAGCGCGATCCAGGGCAGCAGCAGTAGAAAGCGTCAAATCGTCTGTGCGCTATCAGGAGCTAATTGGCGATAAGGGATCACTCCTCGCTGCTGCAGTCATTGTTGACGACGTCAACCGGCCTTAAGCTAAAGCTGACTCAAGTTGCAGAAACAGCACGATGAGACTAGAGGCGCTATAGAAAGTCAAACGAAGGCTGGGACGTCGCTCGAGACCAGGACACAGCCGTCTCCTCATTTGAGACCCCCGCACACAAATCACGGGGAGAAGCGCGAGACAGTGCCTGCCCTAACTCTTATTGGAAAGGTAAAATACCAATTGAGAGACAGCGTTGTGGTGAAAGGCTCATGAAGCTCAACATCCCGTGCTCATGAGCTGATGAGTATGCACCTGTCGACAAAGAAAATAGAAGAGTCAAAAAGAGTGCAGGTCACCCGCGCATCAACCTTCGATGAAACTCCATTCAGGAGATAAGAGGACAGACCCGAGAGAGATAGCAATAGACACGGAGGACCAGGACAATAACATGGAGCTAATAAGAGACAGAGTCGGAATGGAAGAGACAGAGCGTGGTGTGACCCAGAAAACCCGCGAAACATAGAGAAGGCCAAAAGGGGAAACAGCGAAAGGGTCCCGAACACGGCAGTCAGACAGAGAGACAGATTAACAAGGGGATAGAGACACAGAGATAGAGACAGCCATGGAAGGGGCAAAGATAAAAGTGACAGGTGTGACACCCAGCTGCTTGAGCGAGAAAGAGTAACGTATCTCCTAACTATAAACCCAGGCTATGAGTGACCGAGAGGTCAAGTAAATTGCAGGGCGTTGGGCAGGCTGGGAGGGAGAGAGAAAGACAGTAATGGTAGACAGGGGAGATTTCTACCCCACAAAATTACAGACACAAGTGGCTGAATCTCTAACCCTGACCGCTAACCCTGGCCGGTTGACTTCTAGGGTAGGACATAATATTCGGTAAACAGGCCACAGACAAGGGCTCAAGCGGATTATTCTCAGGTCCTACGGAAAGTTTATTCAAAGGATGGCTTTGACCAGTTGAACTATTTTCGGGTAAGCTGTTCTAAAGGCTCATGTCTCTTTCTGTTATAAACCTCGCGTTTATTACCTTTTTTATTATACATTTGGCCAAATTGCGCGTCACTCTGTCTCCAACAGTAAAGAGTGGGCCCACTTTGAAGTTTAGGCTCCAACAGTAGAACCGCCAACAAGCAGTGGAGCTTGCGAGGGAGGAAAGGTGAATGAAGGTAAAAAGGCGGTGAAATTTCAGGTAATGGCGAGTCCAGTATTCTGGGAGGTGAAGAGATATGCCACTGTGACATCTGGGCCCTGCAACAGGTCAAGAAGTTCTGTAGTTTCAGAGAGGTCCTAGAAGGAAGTTCTAAGTACAGGAGTAGAGGGAGAACTTATCCCGTAGGCTCGATGCCCCCTCTTTGAGGCAAAGGCGGTTGTTAGAATTCGTAGTAAGAAGTTAGAATCGGTTCACTGTTAAACTGAAGGACAGGGTTTTCGAGAACACGTGTGTAGTCCTCGAAGGCAAATGAAGCGCAAAATCTGCTGGTGCGGTTTAATCACGACTATGATATTGAAACCTTTCACGTCTACGAAAGCTATAGTAGTAATAGAAGTAGTATGTGAGATATGCTGCTGGAGTGGATACGATTCCTTCTTGAAAGATTCGTAAAGATTACAGGTCAGCAAGAATCAGGAATCTCTTTTATCTTCGGTTCTTAGCGTCGTCCGTTACGCCGAATCTTCATCCCCATCCTCAGGATCTGCATTGTCATCATCAGGTCGATCAATGGCAGCGACCATTAGAAGATTAGGAGGAGGGTAAAGCAATAAGCAAGGTACCAGTCTTTCATAGATGAGGATGTCCTCAGAGGCAGAAAGGTTGACGGAGAAGCTACCTACCACTCACCGAGCATAAATGTAACGGCCTATTAACACCCTTTCTACGTCGTCGTTTCGTCCGTTCTCTTTTCATCAATACCTTCATCATTGTTGCGCAGACAAGAGAGAAAAGTGGCAGAAATCAAAGCAAGAAGAGCAAACAGGAATTCATCCGGCCACGAAGCCGCTGTTGTGGGGCCACAGAGTAAGTTTGAGACGGCGGCAAGCTGAAGGAAGCCGTTAGCGCTGCTGCTCTGACCGCTTCCGCGAGCCCATGTCGTCGTAGACGATACGGAGAGCGCACTCGGCGCAGGCGGGGTGGAAAGAGGCTTTCTTCGGCCCAAGCCCAAGAGTGCTGACACGTATTTATAGAGGAGAGCGCCAAAGAACTAAGAAAGAGAGATCGAGAGATAGAGGTAGCAGCAGGAAGGACACCCAAACCGCCAACAAGAAGCTTATTGAAGAGAGAAAGCTTGACCCCGTACATTGAATCAATATAAATACAGAGTCAACAAAAGTGCAGAGAATCCTACCTCAAAGGGCAGCTAGAAAAACCCCTTTCCCCTGAAGTCAAAGTCAGGCTGCTATTCACCGCCGTTTAAAGCGGGGCCAAGTGTGGAGAAGATATTATATCTTGACCACACCTAGACCAGCCCTAAAAACATGCCTAGTAGCCGTACGTCGTACCATTCCTCCTCGACTTGATCGAGAAGGAAGTCATTGGAAAAAGCGAGTAAGGTAGGGACACAAAGGAAGATGTTGTGGAAGCAGGGGAGCCGATAGGGACTCCACCAAGTAGCTCACTACTCCACAAAAAAGAGGTAGGCCCCTAAATCCACCGGTAACATGCTCCACAGACGAAGGACGGGAGCCACCGCAACGTGAAATGAGCAAGGGTCAAAGAGAGACTAAGCGGGGTGGACAGACCGTTGGCCAACAAAATTAGGAGCCTGGAGAACAGAGAGAGGGAGGCCCCTCAAGGTAATATCGTTGACAAGGAGGTACCAAGAATGAAAGAAGAAACCACGAACCGTCTTCGCAGCTTAAGAACTTGTAGATGGGAACTATGCTGTTCCAAGAGACCGGCTGCTGAGTGCATGACGCGTTTATTAGAGACAAGGGGTCGATAATGTTGCTGTTGGAAGAAAGGCAAGACCGGGCTTTTCAATAGTGTCCCCAAACTCCTTGTTGCAAGAGCATATTCGGCACTAGGTTAATTAGTTCTTCCGCAAATTTTGATTGATCTTCTCCTCTGATCCTTTTTGGGTGTGACATGGCACTGCATGCAAGGTCAGATGAATCACGACGACTGCTCTATTACGGACATTTATCGTTTGCTACAGTTAGTACATAAAAGCAGGAAGCTACTGGACGGAAAAGCCTAATAGCAAAGGCACCAATAACTACCACTATCTGCCGCTAGTGGTCGTTCTGGCAGCAGCATGGGCTGCATCATCTATTATGTTAAAAAGGAAACGCGCTAGTTAGAACACCATATAGCGCGCACAGACTGATTGTATTGTAGGGACGCGCAAGCATTCCTGAGACTGTCGAGTGCAGAGAAGAGTCAATTAGAAGTAAGGCAACATCTAATCGACTCTTCTAGTCAGACATTTTCTATTCACTGTGAATCCTTCTTATTCTTCTGCTAGTATAAAATACCTTCTATCTCTCCTCATCTTCTTCTTCTCAGTCTCAGCACGTAAAGCTGTTTGCTTGATCGGAAGAGCTTCAGCGTGCTCTGGAGTAAATATGAATACACGCGATGGATATAGTGGACGCTTCTTGATGGCTCTCTGAAGGATGCCGGTGATACCGCTTTAGCTTAAAAGACATCATGATGCAATGGTCCACTCTAATCGTTCGTCATCGCTTTCTACTGCCTATATTATGATCACATCGCAGATTTCTTCTCTCGTTGAATTATTATTGCTTCCTCCCTTCTTTCTTCGCCGACAGTTAGCGGTCCCTTCCCGTCGCAGTGAGAGCCTGGTTTAAGTCCTCTGTTCGTCTTCTCTTCCACGTGTGCTCTGATGAGATTGCCACAGCAGCGTTCACTCCTCCTATTCTAAACAATAAAAACGAGGACGTTCGTTGTCCAATCATGCTGGAAGAAGGTAGACCTACTCAGATGATCAAGGATAGGAAAGGCAGTGGCGGTTTTCGAGCCATTAGCGCTTTACGTATTGCTCGGTTGCCAACAACCTGGTGACAGCCCAACAACTCCTGCCATCGTGACCAAGCTGTATCTTTTTGGCAAGAGCTTTTGACCAAGCTGTATCGTGGTTAATGCTTCACATAATTTAGTCCAAAGTAGAGCCACCAAGAAACTAATTGAGGACGTCACCACCATCAATGTCAGTGGAGTGCCAGCAGGCGAAAGTCAATCTTTGCGTCGAATTTCTCCAATCATCGGCTTAGCAATGTCATATCCTCTTACTTTGCTGATCAAACGAGGTGAGCTGCCTCCGGTTCTGAAGAAGTATCATCCGCTGCTATTTATTTTATAAAACTCTTTCTCAAGACTAAGAACTAATCCACAGGGATCCTTTGCAGAGACGAATGGTAGTAATGGAAGAAGGTAGGAGCAAGGATAGGCGGTAATAACGTCCCTGTCTGCTTTGTAAAGTTGATATAGCTGATCCGCTCCGACATGACGACATGACCGAAGACCGCAAGCTCCTCCTCCATCCTCCATTCTCCACGGCTCCTCCTTATTAGCTCCAGCTCCTGGCCCTGCTCAAGCATTTGACCTCATAGTTCAGGATCAGAGGAGAGTTGACAAGGGGTGACCTACTTGCCATCTGCCTCTTCTTCGCCCTACTCTGCCATTCATCCTGCTGGTGGACTGACTCAAAGAAAAGTTGACTTTGAAAAATCGATACGTTCAACACTGCTACTATATCGTAGCAGTCTCTCCTACAAAAGGGACGTTGTAGGAGACTTAAAACAACAGACTTTGAACAGAAGGCGGGAGGATCGATCAAACAAAGAGAGTCATCATCGGAGGCAGAGAGGAGAAGAGAGCCTTGTGAAGAGACGGAGGAGTATGAAGGCAGACAGATCAGCTCAGCAAGCGGCAGGAAGACAGAAGAATCAGTTCAAATGAAAGAGAAAGATCCAAAGAACTTCCAAGGGCCTTGAGGGCCAATTGGCTGATAGGCCTATTAAAGTCGCAATCTCTGCTGTTTGACTACGGTACAGGCGCTAATAGCTCAGGTCTTTATACTTGTTGGTATTTCTTTGAGTAAACCGCTAAATAAAAGCTCGTGTAGCGCTTTCTATTGTCGCTTATATAGGTGGCCCAACATTTAAATCCTTCTCCATGAAACGCCCCAAGAGAAGGACAAAAGGAAAGCGAGGCCTGGGGGTCGTCTGAGGTGATTGATATTCCTTACCCACCCATCCTCAGTAATTGAGCAATTAGGACGATAGATCATATACGCCTGAAAGGCAAACCCACGCCTCACTTGACCGTAGACCACCCACCCGCCTATCAAGGGGAAGGGTTTGGAGATCAGTTTTTGGAGATCGTTTCGCTTCCGTTGAAGGCACTGAGAAGTCGCTGAAGAAAGGAGCAAAAGAGAGACAGAGACAGAGAGAGAGAGACAAGGAGAGATAAAGAAGCAAGAGAGAGAGAGACAGAGAGAGAGGGAGAGAGAGACAAAGAGAGATAAAGAAGGAAGAGAGAGAGAGAGAGAGAGACAGAGAGAGAGGGGGAGAGAGAGAGAGAGAGTTAGAGCAAGGAAGGGGAACGCAAGAGGAGAAAAGAGAGATGGAGAGAGAAGGCGAAAAGAGATCGAAGGGTAGGGAGATGAAAACAAGAGGGAAGATAGTTGGGAGCACAGCCAGCCACAACAGCAAGAAAGAGCACTGTGAGAGGGAGTCGAGCGGGAAAGAGGTTATCCTCTAGTTCTTTCTCCGCTTAAGTTAAAGTGTGTCTTCACATTGCCGCTCATCATCATTTCTCGAGAAGTGTCCTAGCACACAGAACGAGCCCGATTAAGTCGCTCTGCTTCGAGCTCTTTCTGAGAGCTGCAGAATACACTGTACACCTCGTCGTTGGTATAGGGAGAGAAGAAGAGGTGAAGGGACAATAGGAGCGATGAAGCAATATTTCCTTCTCTCTTTCCTTCTGCTTCTCGGCTCCGTGGCCGCAGAATGCCCCAATGGCTGTAGCGGGCACGGTAGCTGCGGTGCCAGAGACATGTGCACCTGTTATCTCTCCTTCATGGGAAATGACTGCTCAGAGCTGATGTGTCCTTTCGGTAGAGCTCACGTGGATATCCCTCTGGGAGATCTTAACATGGATGGAGAGCTCACCACGGAGGCAACAGTGACCAACCAGATGTATCCTGCAGGCACTGCAGAGCTCTATCCCGACGCAGCGGATGATGAAGGACATTTCTATTCTGAATGCTCGTCTGCCGGTCTATGTGATAGGACAACCGGACATTGCAACTGCTTCCCCGGCTTTGACGGCAATGCGTGCCATAGAACAACCTGCCCAGGTAACGGGCCTAGTGGTCCCTGCAGTGGGCACGGTACCTGCCATTCTATCAGAGAAATGGGCCAGTACTTCGCATCATCCAACACCCTCTTTGGCGTTGCAGAGATGCCCTACCCTCTAGACTATAACTTGTGGGATGCCAATGCTACGTTCGGCTGTGTATGTGATCCTGGATACTCTGGAGCGGGCTGTGAGGAGCAGCAGTGTCAATATGGCATCGATCCGATGTACCTCAATGACGGGACACCGACTTTTGACCGCTTCCAGCTCTTCCTTGACAACACAGCCAACCAGACCACGGGCTCCACCGCTGTGCTTGCAGGCTCATTCAAGCTGCGGGTCTTTGATCTCTGGGGTGACAGCTATCTCACCAACAAAATCGAATTTCAGAACGTCTTCTCTACGCAGTTCACAGCTGACGAGCTCGCAGCGAAGATCCAGGCTGAACTCATAGCACTTCCTGGCTCTTACTTTGACTCTGTCGAGGTCCTTATTCCAGGCACCTCCGACACTAGTGTAAAGGATATCCCTAAGTATACAAGTGTAGGAGCAGAGGGCTTCCAGATTGCTATTGTCTACAAAGACATCCCAGGCAGACACCGCCTTCCAGAGCTTGCTGACATCGTTTACACGGCCAGAAATGACGGATATAACCTTGTAGTTGGCGCTCCTTATGGTCGCGGCGAACTCACTGATTCGTTCACCACCAAAGCAGCCACGACTTTCGCAGCGGTTCCCATCGCAGCTGACGGCGAGTTCACTTTGAATTCTGCTCTCCCCGCGTCGGATCCTGCAGTCGTCGCTGCAACCAACGGTGGCGCACAGGATACCACGTCAATTTATCGCTGGCTGAAGAGTGGACCTTCACATTTCCTAGGCCACATCGATTCCTCGAACCCTACAAGCCTCAAACTAGCTTATGACACCGCGAACAGCGGTATGAAAATTGGAAGTGAGCTCTACACTAGCAATAGCCATCCTTTTGATATCGTACCCAGCGCGGCTTTGGTCAAGGACTGGGTGGTAGGAGATAATACCTTCACAGTCGCTGGGGACTTCAGAGACAGATTCCGGAAGGGCACCCAGTTCGTCTTCCACAACACGCTGTACACAGTTACCAAGGATGCTGGTGTCACAGAGACAGGTAGCAGCAGGAAGGAGCCATCGTCTATCGTGACCAACAGGAATACTCAGGATATTCCAATCATTGTACCATTAGCAGTGGTTTGTGATGGCATCTCTGCCACTGTTTATCCTCAGACTCCCGTGAAGAATCTGAGGCGACATGACAGGATCGAGATTGAGGATGATCCTGCCGCTCCTCTGGTCGTCTATGAGGTGTCCTCAGTCTCTGCTAATGGACACATCATCAAGGTCAAGTTGATCAGCACTGATGGTTCGGCAGTCTGCACTTCATTTGGAGCAGTCGCTCTAAAAGGGGGAGAAGTACTGGGTCCCGTGGCAGGCATTACTGGCTCCTTGAATGGGACAATTACTCTTGCTGAGCCGTATAAGGCTACGGCTACACCTGGAGACATTATTTTCCTTGATGGAGCAGACCTGGGACCCTTCGGGACATTCTCCCAAGGTATTACTATCAGCACAGTGGAGATCGAGGAGCTAGAAGAAGGCAACACCTATTTCGTCATCTACGGGAACACTTGCATTGGTACGGCCACGGAAACAGCGACAAAACAGACCTATTGCATGACTGGAGTTGCAGACGTTAGTGGAGCACTGCTCTTGGAAGGTGATAAGATGCTTTCGGCGGGTGGAGGTCTGGAGTTGACATTGACATCAGCTACACCCAATACCTTCTTTACCAACGGGGTCGATCCTGATGCAGTGACCACAGCAGTGCCTACTTATTCAGCGGCCCTGTGCAGGAGTGGTGGCTATAGCGGCAAGATCATCTGTACCGTCACGCCGGGTGTGGCAGCACCAGAAACTCTGAAGACCAACTACTATGCAGCATACGGTGCCTTTGTTACCGACCAAGTGGATAACTTCTACACCCTGACAGGTTATGACTATGCTGGTCCTCAGTACCTTTACATCGCAGGGGCAGTCGATGAGAAGATTACGGATGTCACCGTCAGAAGCGCAGCCTGGACTTTCATTGGCAGTCCACCGGGAGCTCTGGCTTTGGACGCTGACTATCAAATTGGACCGACTAATAAGAGAGCTATGCATGGTCCAACAGGAGGAGGAACGTCCACCTCTGTACTCACCGGTGGTAGTGGCACTGTACTCTCCTCCTTGGATTATATGTACCATTACCGATACACTCACGCCAAGACAGTTGATACGACGAAGACTTATCTGCTCTACACTCACTTCCAATACTGGCTGGTCTCTCTCTCGACGGTGGTAACAGTGGACATTCCCTTCACAGGAAGCATTCTGAGCGGAGCAGATCCATCGATTCATCTCAAGCCTATAACGGACGACACTGCTTTAATCCGGCACGATGGTACTCACACCATGCTTAACTTCCGAACGGCCAGAGGGGCCGCCTCTAAAAGTGAACCATTTGTCATCTACATGGTAGAGCCCAAGCAGAGCAGCACTGTGGCTTATAAAGCTGTGGCCGGAGTCACTGCTGCTTACGCTGGCAAGAACACTTTCACCTTGTCTACCGACACAGGCGAAATTGCCGTAGGAGATGTTCTCTACTTTCAAGGACAGCATTTCCATGTTGTCAAGGTTGCTGCCGGAGTTATTACTACTGCAGAGACCATTGACGGTATGGTCGATCCAACGCTTACTAGCCATTTGACCCGCTTCCCAGCCGCTCCTCCTCTTGCCCCTATCTTCCGCGTGAAGGGAGAGAGAGTACCAATCTCCGTTGGTACAAATATCAGGAGCTGCGAAGTCGTAGAGGCGATCGTGGGAACTAGCCTTGTAAAGGTCCAAGATTGTAAGGAGGGGGCTTCTGCTCTGACAGTGAAGGCAGGCTTCTCTTTCATTCTCTTCCGCACGCGCTACCGGGTTGTGAGTGTTGCTACTCCAGGCGCACCTGGCACTTTTGAAGTCACTGTGGACAAGCCCTTCTATGGCATTCCTCTCTATGGCAAGCCTGACGATCTTGCTAAACTCAATCATTACACGGAGGGAGCCGATGCTCTACATCCCTTGACGATGTATAGCCAAGATATCACATCCACGACATCGATAGGCGCAGATAAGGTCAGAATGTACTTTTATGACGAGGAAAAGAACTCCCTGCCCAAGGAAACTGTGTACACCTTTGCGGCAGAGTGCTCTAACAGAGGCATCTGTGACCATGCTACTGGGCAGTGCGACTGCTTCCAGGGCTACACAGGAGGTGTCTGCGCTACTCAGAACACTCTGGGCAGATAAGCAGAACAATCGGAGAGCTATTGAGGACGTCCCTTTCTTTCGCCTTTCTCGCTTTCTTCGTCGCTCTTCTGGTCGCACATGGCGGCCCTGAAGTGTGGAGAAAAGGGAGAGAACCGTAACTCTTTGCTCTCATGATCATCTCTCTTGCCCATGGTGGCTTCCTTTTATTATTTTGTGAACTCTGTCCCTGGCGTTGAAGCCGGTCTTAGCTGTAGGCAAAGGAAGAGGGCGAACATGATGTTATCTCTCTTGCTTCGATAATAAACTGTGGTCCCTGTTGGGTCGACGATGATAAAGATAATTGACCCTTGAACACCTATCCTCTCTCCAGATCTCCTCATAATTATCTCACTGCTCTACTTTTGCTGGTCACTCTATCTTCTTATAAATGTAGGCAATGGCTCAATAATTGTGCCTTCTTTTCCTCTTTCATGCGTCCTAATCCATCCTCAGTCATCGTTCATTAAGCTCTTGCTTTGTCTCCTCCTGACTATGAGTAGAGAGACGTCGCCCACACTACTCAGTGCTCTGAACTGCCACGAATGACCGTAAAAGCATTGCTCTGAATGGCACGAATGACAGTAAAAGTAGGACCAACAGCTTCTCGTGCCACAGTCGTTTCCGTGTATCGCCTCTTTTATTATTCTGTGCCTGACTCTTGCGAAGTGTCATACGGGAAAGAGAACGAGCACGGTATGTGAGTACTTAGCGAGAGAGAAAAACGGGGAAAGCGAGAGTATTGAGATGAATAAATAGACAAACAGATAGATAGAACAACAGGGAGAGAGAGAGAGAGAGAGAGAGAGAGCAAAGGTAGGAAATGATCTCCCATTCAGTTTTGACAGTGCATATATATTTCGTTATCATCTCATCCAGCTAGCAACAAGCATATAAACAGAGGTCGCGTGTGGGGATAGCTGTAGATAAAGATAGTTCAAAAAGAAGCCCAACAAGCCCAAGAAGATGAGCCAAACAAGCTGGTGCTTTCTCTCTCCTTCTATCGCTCCAACGCTCTTGTGCTTGTCGAACTCGCCTACAACTTCGCCGGAGGTTATCTCTTCCTCATCGATGTCTACGCTCTTTCTTCTGCCTTCTAATGGGCAGAGTTGGACGCGGGACATAGTGCGAGACAATGCCTCCTCGAAGGTTGTGACCCGAGTTTCCTAGAGGTGGAAGTTGATTAAGAACCAGGGGAGAGAACCGAGAAAAGAAGAAGAAAGCGAGACAACGTGGGTCGTAGAGGAAACGGAGGAAATACGGATGAGATGCACTGCGCTCAGGTCAACATAGGCTTTTCTCGCCTCCCCCTTTTCAGTTCCTCAGCTCTTCTTCCCTCTCTGGCTGCATCGTCTTACCTCATAGAGTCTCAGAAAATCCACATATGACGCTCTAAAGAAGTCATAGAGTATCTCCATGAGATCTACTAGCAACTTTCCTAGGTAACCGCGCAGGAATGCTGAGAAGATGGCTGGAATGTGGTCCACCCACTGGGTATCGGAGGTGCACCGCAGGAAGAGAGAAAGGACGTGAGAGAGAGGAAACAGCAGGTGTATGGAAAGACAACGTAGGATGGAGATAATTGGCTATGTTGCTGGAATGCCACCGGAGCATCGGGAGAATGAGAAGGCAGAGAAGGGGTTGAAATATGGAAAGATCGTCTCTCTATATATCTTAGGAAGGACAGAGAGGGAGCACGAAGATAGAGGAAGAAGTGGAAGAGAAAGAGAAAGTAGGACAAAGAGAGACACATACACACTGTGTGTGTGCGTTTCTGTGTGTGTGAGAGAGAGAGAGAGAG